>JAGDQP010032015.1:7464-21566 GCA_022664845.1 Lepisma saccharinum
GAAAGATGCCAAAAGAGTTCTTGACAACAAAATGAAAGCCAGTGTCAAAATTCGACAATCCGAAGTAGTTGGCTGACTTTCTATTCTTTACAGATAGTTTCTTTCATTTGAATAGCCTGAACGTGAAGCTGTAATAAAAAAAGCCATATTATCCTTATCCTGTTCAATCATACTAAAGCTTTTCAGATGAAATTAGAACTTTTCAAGTGCCAACTTCAAGACCGGAGTTTAAGTCATTTCCAAACTACATTAAAATTGCAGGCAGCCATTTTATTACATAGCTGCGGAATAACTCAACTGCAGACAACTCAACTCAACTTCTGTGAGTTTCAGAAGAAATTCCAGGATTTCACTGCGCAATAAAATAATTAGTATTAACCAATCTGTTCTCTGTTAATGTGGCGGATGCACAGAGGGACCTAACAGATGGTTACAATAATATAATATTATGACTTAGATTAGAAAATAAAATATTCTATAGTAACTGCTTCTGAACTTTAACAAAAGTATGTTGACAAGGAAAATTTTCCTTAGTTATCAAATTGTGCAGTTCTGGTACTTTCTTGGAAGTACTTCTGTGAACATTTTCTTCTAAACTGAAGTACACAAAATAAAAAGTAGGACGACAATTTCTGATTGCTAGTTAAGGCAGAGCCTCCGCTTGGCTACGACTAACATATTTCCTGACATTCAGTCTTTAGTAAAAGACAGGGTCAATTTCCTCATTAACTGTGGTAACGTTGTCACGATCATTGTCATTATTTTGTATCACGTGACAGCTTCTGTAAGTTTAAATTAGAATTACACACGCAGGTCTAATGCTATTATAATTATGTATAATAAATAATTTATTGAAATTTCAGTGTTTATTTTTCAATCAATCGAACTATTGAAGTGTCACTTGGTTACTTGTTTCCTGAATTTGAAACGAAAACCTCTGCACTAAAACATAGTTGTCGAATGGCTTGGGACTTGTTTCAAATGTCAAAGGTAGCCTTTAGATTTCTAAAGGTTGAGTACACCTGCATTAGAGTTTTGGAACTTTTAGATGACAAAATTATCAACACAACACTAAAACCCAGAAACGTTTGCCATTAAAATAATGCCATGTGAGTCATCAATATATTATATGCAGGTGAAAGTATCTCTACAGTGAACTTAAATCATTCGAAAAAACCCTCCATTTCTCACGAATAATCATGACGGCACTACCTCCTCTAATTCATAGTATATCTGTAGTGATTCTTTCGAATATTAATATGACATAACCACTGTGTTACAACTTTTCATAATTGTTCCATATTCAGAAATGAATTATATCCTGACGTTGCTTATATTTTTATGTTGGAACTATAGCCTCAGTAGCATTCTGTTTTGCTTCATTGATCCAAGAGGACAAAGCTGTTGATCCTGCCCCTGCGACACATGTGCACGTGCATGGAGACGATTGAGAACTTCTACTTGAAATTTGGAACTGAACCAGTATTACCAAGTATGTTGTCACAGCACCTGCAATCTGAAATAGAAAACATGAAATTTAAAAAAGAATAACCGAACATTTTCATTGTGAGCCTTTGTTGGCACACAGTCCTTATTATTTCTCCAGTAAACACTAGACATAATCAATGAGCTTCATATGGTTGTTTACACACAATCGTTTGCTGAAATACGTGAATTATATTCACTATTCTTTTTTATATTTTGTTTATTTATTGACTCATATTTTTCTTCATATAGCCTTCAAACTTGTGATGTGAAAATTTGGATCAATTTTATTTCTGCTTTGTACTTCCATTTTATTAGGATATTTGCGTGATTTTTTTTTTGCCTTTGGCAATATACCAACACACTGCATTTTATACTTATTTACCTCATATACCATCACCCTGTGCTAACAAATTGATTTTTTTTTATAGAAACTAAATTGGGAAGGAGAAGAAAAGATAGTTCCATCCACATATTTTTATTTTATTTTACCCTGTTTAGTATAGTGAAACTGAAATCACACGATCAAGTTAGAACCATAGGATATGATTCCATCCGTAAGTCATATACAGTATCTTTTTACACATACACTCTTCTGTTGTATGTCTGCGTAGGTCAGCCCTCCGACAGAAGTGTTATTTCCAACAATCTGCTAAAATCAACGAAAAAGCCCACGGTTCTTGTCTCTGGCACTCTGGTGGAAAGGGAGAGGATAGGAACAGAGAAAGAAGTGTCAGTATTCATTCCGCACACCCATACCTCCCCCAAAATTTTCCAATCTATACAGGCTTGCCAAACTTTGGACACGCAAAGTCAATGCGAATATTATTCGGCTCATACAAATTTGTTTTGATTAATTATGACACTGGTCTGTTACGCAGTGATAGCATGGATATGCATATTTGACCCTAGCAGTGTATTTTATTGTTTGAGCTTGGTTACATTCAGGACGCTACGACAACAATGGCGAGAGAATTCCATGTCAATATCGTGCTTCATGGATGAGGATTTTCGTTTGGAGTCCTTTGACACAGAGTTTCGGTCATTCTCTCAGCCCTTGAAAGAGGGGTGGTAGTTGGTTACGAGGAAAGAGCCAAAGAAATTGGAATACCAGCTCGCCATCTACTTCGTTGCCAACCACAGGAAGTATCTGATGTTTGTGGCACATAGTAACTGTCGGTTACTTTTATCGGTACGAACTCGACACATCATTTTTAAGAGGTGTAACACAATGTGATCATACGTTATTTTTGTTAAACTAGTCACATTAACTATATAATAGTTTAATATTGAATTTTAGATATATTATGATATAAATTGTAAACGTAGGCGGTAACACTGTCCCGATCGCATCAGTGTCGCCAGTCGTGGCCTCCACCTCAGAAGAAAAAGGAAAGCAAGTTCTTGGATACTCAAGTAGATTACAGGTCACAGTTTCCTTTTGACCCCTACAAATTCAGAACAGATGTACAGGTTTCTGGCGTTGGTTTTAACACCACGAAACGCTCTTAAATGTCACACACCATTTCTTTCAAATTAAAACAAGGTTTGGATATCTGACCCACAGACAGTTGCGGGCGATACTCTTATTTCCTACTCCTCTTTCGGTTTTATTTTGTGGAAAACCTGTAACCGTGAAGATGGTGAGGTAAAGTTCTAAATCTTATAATCTCTTATGTAACCGGGTTTCGTGAGGTAGACCTTGTATTTTAATTGATCTAGGTCTCACAATCCCATATGTAGCGGTATAATATCGTTTGTGACTGTGGTTTCACAATCTTGAAGGTTACTGTGTCTCGGTAGAAGGAGCGCACACTGCGAGAGCAAAGCAGATTGAGTGAACTGGATTGATATTTGCTAGTATTTATTAGGATAAGATTTATATAAAAACACTTCTGCTGGAAGGATCCTACTAGAATCCAGACAATAGTTTTTATTCCAATACAAGATGAGAAGAATACGCTTTTCCACAACACTGTAATACTTGAGATGATAGATTTGAATCGTCCAATATTAGTATCGTTTAACAAGTATTTATACTATGCCAAAAACGTAATAAAAGATATACTCATTCCACTGTAACGATGTTTGGTTTTCTTTTTGTACGAATTCTCAGTACGCGTACGCCTTAACCTTCACTCACTTCAATTCAGTTTGGCTTTACCCTGTATGACGTACTTAATTCACAGAGTTGGACTTTTCCCTGTGTGTTAAGATTAATTGAATAATTAGCTTGCACCAAAGATTATTGAGATTATTATATGAGGACTAGTCTATATATGAAATACACGTAATTATCAGTTATCTTTCTTGAAACTGAGATTAAATTATAAGGAAGTAAATGCCTATGCAGTTCTCACACTATGTTTGTATACAACACTCGCTTAAAGTTCTCTAATGCAGATAATGCTGAACGTGACCCGACCTACATTTATATTATTGTTCTTCGCTGACAATGTCTTATCTTCCTCAATTCACAAAGCTAACCACACGTCCATCAACCTTCTAACGTTGGATATTGAAGATATTTAACTTGAGAGGCTTGTGTACAGCAGGAGACAAAACCTCGAACTAAAAAGTAACACCGTCTTCTGGTATTCAAAATCCTCACTAGGTGGGATATACACAGGTTACAGCGATGGTTTTCTTCACTCACAGCTTACGACCTTATGGAGACGCTACTGGATACTGTCCGCATTCTGTCTAGACTTTCTTCCTGCAACTGACTTAACCATTATAGTCCAGAAGACACGCATCCTCAATATAGTAACAATTCCTCCCTGCATGAGCAACTTCCTTCCTCCTATGTTACTCGTTGGTAAGCTCTCTGGAGTAATTAATTTGCCCCAATCCACGACTTACATACGTAGTGGCGCTACTACTAACCAACGCGACCTCACTAAAGCTGACGAAGAATTATATCCCAGGCGCTAACAGCAGCCAGTGGATAGTTCGCTACTTCACAGCTGAAGAATACCAAATCTAGGTAATATATGTATAGAAGGTTATTTCCATCCTCTGTTTCCTCTGACTGTTTGATTTTTTTAGCCACAGTGAAGCCGTGACTAAGACCCACTTAAAGGGTTACGCCCTTTTAATGGGAAGAGGTGTGGGAGTATTTCGGAATTGGAGATGGTCTATGGGTTTCAGAAGGATCATAATTAACTTTATTTCATTATTCAAAACTTAGGACTTACGATTTTTTATCGTAATCATATATGACGTAGGATTTATTCAATATATACTGATAAAGTGCATAACTGTTTGACACCAACTCTCTCACTACTACACAGCCAGTGCAATAACTTAAAGCATGAGGCGAACATCAAAGTATAATATCATTATCAGATCTTAATTGAATTTGAAAGTTCTAAGTGTGGATCAGCACAAAACATTATATTTTATTAGTAGACCAAAATTATTAACACAATTCTTCTTTATAATTAGTTTTTTAATGCTTGCTTTTCACCATGGGTATTTGTCCCCTCTAGCGACCTTCTGAATAAGTTTAGTTTCTGCCGCTTTAGCATTATTAAAGGTAAAATAAATATGTTATTTATAATCAATTATTGGCGTAAATATTCACTTCTTATGACGCTAATCTATAACCTTTATACTCTTACTATCTTTTTAAAACAAATATAGATAACATATATACAAATGAGCAAACGCACAGAATATAAAATGTTTATCGCGTGCACTGTTTTTCATGTACAGGCGCTCCCTGTCACAAACCACGACATCACAGACCTAGGCGAGGTTATATGGTCTTTTCACTCACGCTCTCCCAAAACCGGCAGGTATGTTGCCAATTTCCAACATTCTAGAGAAACAATTGGAATGAAATTTGCTATATATGATTGTTTATTAACTAGCGTTTAAGGACATCGTTTATTCGCTTTAAGCATACTTATTCCGAGTTTTGTCCGTGTCAATTCAGTATTTTCGTAGTGCTGGTAGATCACACTTTGGTGCAACTTCTGAATAAATTTGACAATGCCGCTAGTAGTCAGCTGCATCGGAATGTGTTTGCTTCTTTGCTAAGTTCGGTTACAGGATAGGGGCCGAGGTGCGTACAGATGAGGGAGATGTATCAACCAACTGCAATATGTTTTGGAGACTGATTTTCTAAATTCCCATGGAAACAGAGAGTGTATGTAATGTGTCACTCACCAGAATTTCTGGTGTGGTTTAAATGAGGCAGGAACAGAACGTTGAAATGGAATTCTCCACTTTGACCTGGGTGTGAGATACTCTGTGTGAAAACACACACGGGTCAGGCAGAAGGAATGCGCACCCTTGAGATATTCGGACTGTGGGGGGAATATATGAACTCAAGCTAGTTTTTTTCTGTATATTACAAATAATCATTGATATGGTTTTCACAATTAAAATGTTAGATACCGAAAATAAAACGTATGGATGGCGAACCCCTATTATACAAAAAATATTTTCAACTAAATGTCTAAATTAACAAATGAAAATTACTGTAGCAGCACCGCCTTATTCTTTTGACTAAAGGCAATGGAAAACACTTCTGTTCACCCAGTAGGTCGACATGTGAACCGGGTTACTAAGCCTATATCCTTTCAATGAGTGCCCGGTAATACTAATATGGCGAAAACAATAATATATAAAATTTCGATTGCGGCAACAGAAACCTATAATCCGTTATATTTTACTGTTAAAATGTTATTGAACCCTACATTTATGTATGTAATGGCATGCTCGAGTAAGTCTCATATTTTTCTCAAAATCGGATACAAGTTTTGAAGCGGATCTTCAATAACACTTAAATTTATACGTAATATCAAAACAGATTGAATCGTGAGGCAGTTCAAATTAGCCTGGTCATAAAAATTGGGTGTATTATGTGGTTGGCCCCAATTAATCATTTGGAAATAAATATCATGTGATTGAATGATGGAAAAATTTGTACATTTCTGTAATCAGCAAATGTCACTGAATGATGTTCCCAATACATATATTTCTCCGTACAATTTTGGAACTAATTCTGTATTGGAGCAGACCGTCCAATACGGTTATAGTTCGTGGAAATTCCACTGATGGAAGTTATATGCAAAGCCCATTTTGGGAGTTATCTCAACGATTCGTTGCTGGGACAGAGTTAATCTTTCCTCCGCTAGAGGGATAGCACACAGTTGTTGCACTAAAACATTGGACGTACCTTCGAGTCGCTCTCCGTATGATAATGTTGCCAACTCATGGCTGAGTGTTAATCTGAAAACAGTAAATACATTGAGAACCCCCGCGGTAACGCGTTTTTTTTCTTCATACATGTAAATAATTATGTTTTGATTAAAAGAAAATCAATGCTTTTCGCATCTTATTTATTCTCATTGTTTAGAGTCTACTCTCTTGTTTGCACTCCTTTGAGTAGGTACATCAAGTGTTAGGATACAAGTAACTCCCAATGCAGTTCACACTTAGGTTTGATGATCTCGTTTACAGAATGTCCACAGAGTCGTTAAATATTTCTTTTGCACCCCTTGCATTTCAACTTATAGTAATATAGATGACCCCTAATTTATGCTAAGAGATGCGGAGGAACACTGTATGATGATAGTGAGTGTACCTGGTTCTATAACAAAAGTGTTTAAAATGTAATGTAATTAAAATATGCCACATTTTTCTTCTTTTTATAAATGTTTGTTGTACTCCTAAAACAAGTATGGGTAAATACAACTGAAAGTAAATGTGAAAAATGCACAAATGCAAATCAAGGTGTGAAAAATAATTACCAATATTGCAAATGTAGCATATGGTTAAAATAAACTTGTAATATTTTTTTAAAATCCAAAAACAATGTAAACAAAATGTTAATGTAAGCTCAAGACGAAATTCATGAAATGTGATAAAAGTTCATAAAACTAAGCCCCAAATAAAAAGATATTGTTTAACGAGTGCTAAAGAGCACATAAAGGAAATCTTGTAATGTTAGGTGGCATAAGGAAAGGGTTTTTCAAACATTTTTGGTAAACAAATTTAAAGGTTATCAACACTGCTCAGGTCTACATGAGACAAGATCTGCGAACTGTGATTGGCTGGGAAGGTTACGGAGGAAGTCCCTGTAGTTTGGAGAAAGCGTGTTTAAAATATGAGTAACGCGAGTTTCTCGTTCTTAATCAAGCTTACTTGTTACTTCGAGTTAGTCAAGTAGAAGTGTTCTTCTGCTGCTTTTGGCCCAAGTGCAAATATGGGCCATCACATTTCCGGAGCAAAGCCGTAAGTAACATAGAATGCGGCCATTTCACGGTGCGTGTGACTAAATGTAGACATTGTTTCGTTCAGGACAGTGTACAAAACTTTGGTACAAGAAGTACGGCATGCAAAATTACCGTTTGGTTGTATTTCTCGTTGTTCGTTAGGACATGAGATTATGTTGACTATACGTGTGGTGTGAACACGATTTTTTGAACCTTCCAAATTCTTTTCAAAGAACCCACGTACACGATATAAATCGTCACATGCACTCTCCACTTAGAATAAATTAGTTTCACCAAGAAAAAGAAAGGCGGGTTCTCATGATCGACTAGATTTATCATGGGACATACCTCTACCCACGGACTCACCTCGACACAGAGTTCGGTGAGTCGAAGACATCAAGTTTAAGGAGACTCCCAAGAATCCCAGCACGCTGCACTCAGAAGACTTCATTTTTTAAAAATCCGGTACCGGTAAAGTGAATAGGATTTGATGGGAGTATGCTATCAACATATCCCAAATTTGTGACCAAGAAGTACATAATGTTTATAATTTAACTTTAGGAATGGGCTTCCTCCTCAGCCAAATTCTAAAATTACTAGTATACGGTAAGTCCTAATGTCTCATTTTGTAAAAATTTTCTCAACGTAAATTAAGCTACATTGATCTTGTAGGCCTCGGGCTTTTGAAAGAGAAATTGCTGTTAATTATTACATATTGTTTCTCTCTTAAATGTAAGTCATGTAACGTGCATATTTGAAATTACAACTTTCCGGTAAACTTTTAGTTGCGTAAACTTAAGCTTTGCTTTTTTTTCATATCACTTCTACAATTTTAAGACCTCTTAATTTTTTTCATTGTTTAGTTGACGGCTTATAATAGGGTGCTTACTATTTAAAATTAACTGGTTCCTTACTCTCACAAACCCTGAGATGATTGTCGGCATAATTGTTCCTTGAACTGAGTGTCATGCTACCTTACACATTTCTTTAAAGTTAATGTAGCACCCATGATGTTCATGATTGTTGGTAAGTGATTATCTGATCATAGTAAGAAAGTCCGTAACAATCAATTAAGTAGATACTTGTTCTGATCATGTTTGCTCTTTTTATATTACAAATAATTCCTTTCAACGTGGAGCACTTGAAGTAAAGTGATAATTTATATGATTACAAGTGACTGCCCACCGTGGGGCTCCTGTATCACGAAGAGTTAAGTAATAATTTATCATATTTCAAAGACCGTCCCAACGTAGGACTTTCCTTTTTGTTAGAAGTGTGGTAAATATATATTATTACAAACTTTCACTGCATTGGCGCTCACTAAAATACACATTATTCACGACTGGTTCAATATCTCTATCCTTTACATATCAGTCTCTACGTTCCCCTTGTTTCACGAACTTCTGCTATTATCAGCTGTGTGATGTTTATATTCTCCACACATGACGCGATTCACCTACTCCCGACTTAAGTTGTTCTCAGAGGGTTAGAAGACAGACAAATTTAAAGAAATAGCAGGAATGTTCAAGAGGAAAGACCCAAGAAGGATAGGAAGCTTATAAAGAACGAGAAATGAAGGAAATCGAAGATATGCACATAAACATGTAACAGCAAGGTTTACATGCGCTACTTATCATTGGCCAATAAAGCTCATTACTATGAATTTTGGTCAAGTGTCATTGAAAAATATCGATTCATATGAGCCTGATTTGAGCGAATGAAATGTTTATTGAAAGCACTGTCTGCAGCTACATATGTTCCTCTCTATAATTTACTTGTGTTCACATATCGGTCTGTTTAATATTAATCATGAATCATTAGCGAATCCTTGAAGATTTGAAACGAAAATATATAAATTGGCTATATAGGATTGGAGAAATTTCTGGAGACCTCGCTTATCAACATACTGTGCATAGGTATGAAGGTGGTTATATGTTTTGTGATGAATACTGGGGAAAACCTCGGAGGGAGGGAAATAAAAAGTGGAGTTTTATGAGTTTTTCACCAGCCAGGTATTTTATTGGGCTTTATATTTTAACGATTTAATAGGGTGACCCTAAATTTGCTCACAAAAAAGAATATAACATATATGCTATACAGGCGCGTATGTAAGCATTTAATATATACAAGTAAGGTTGAATTCTGGTAACTGCTACCATTGTAGCCTATAAAGAAGGCAGAAAACGGAAAAAAGGATGTTATATTCTGTCTAAGTACCTCCTCAGAAGTGTAAAAATTAGAACATAAAGTTCAACTGTTGTTATATCCTCTCTCTCCCAAATTTCCATAAAGATTCCAATCCGAAGCTGCATCGATTTCCCTTATTGACTCAACAATTGTTAGCTGCTGTTTCTATTTCATATTAATTCTACCAGCCTATGTCATAATTTAACCATTTCCCGTCATAGGCAGAGTTCACCCGCTCTTCGAAAAGTTAGCAGGTGCTATAAAAATCGTTAGAAAAATGGATAATTTGCCTCAGCAATTTAAGTGATCTGGTACTATGGACATATTGGCTTTCAGTCAAAAATCCACTTGAAAGTATAATCTTTTCATTAAATTAGGTGAGGTTTAACTTTTAACTACATTTCTTGTATAATGTATTTGAAGTTTTAGAGATTTGCAAGGCATTCAATTACAAAATACGTTAAAAGTTATAAAGATAAGGAAAAGAGTGTATTGGAGATATTTTGGAATAGAAAAGGCTATAGAGTATTTGACCCTCTAAAAGAGTATAATACTCTTAAAAAAAGTATGTCTGGTCACCCTAGTTTAAAAGAATTATATTTCTATTTCTATATAGCATAGTAAGAATAATATTGTGCGCTACTTTTCTGGTGATTATTTTTTTCTTTCTTTCGAACGGAAACTGAGGATTGTATAATGACAAAGCACCGCTGTGCTCAGCGCTCGGACCTCGTCCAGCTGAATAGTTAATTGTGTCTGGGGTACATCCCCACAGAGCGTGTGTTTAGTTGTCAATCCCCGCTCCTATATAAACAAAGATTCGAAGCTCGTCTTTCGACTGTAAATGTATTTAGACGTTTATGTAAAAGTTCATTTTTAGTTATTCTAAATTTCGTTATCAATCCCATTAGTTTGGACAAGAAGTAATCTCTAATGCAATATTGATACCAATTTCACCCATGTCTTTTATTATATAATTTTGCATTATTCTGTAATGTGTCAATGTTAGGGTTGTTGTAAGCACGCGAGGACTGGCCAGTATCTCAGCTAAGTACTTTTCACGTATTAAGGGTGATCACTTTTGTGTATATGAATGTGTGTAGAATTAAATATAATTAGGTTTAAGGGAGTAATTACCCAAAATGTGTCTTCTTACAATATTTGTGTATTTACATGTTTAGTTCATCTTGTCAGCTGCAAATGTTTAGTATCTTGCCTATTGGCATTTTACCATTGCGTGTTCTGGGAGCACACCTTTGTGTCCTCCTTAAATAAAATACATTTTCGTAGTATATCTAAATATTATATTATGTTCTCGGAGCATCCGATTTTCTACACCTTGTTAGCTTTTTTAGACAGCGAATCATCTCATGTTTATCTAATAAAATCATGATTTCACTCATTAAAAATTGAGACTGGCATGCACGTAGCATATAAGCTGAGAATCTGATATTAATGGCGCTGTACTTTCGCGAACGATCGACAAATGAGATCCTATTTCAAACGCAAGTTGACTGAACATTTGCATTGAACTTTAATTATGCAACATCACTTCCTATTGAAAGCTCGCTGATCCGAAATCAAGAAATTGATCTTCGTTGGCGCACACCAACATAAGGAACACATTAAGCATTCCTAAAAAAAAATCCCTCTACTCAAATTTTCCTACAGATCTACAGTCAGATTCTGGATACACTGTAAAATTTTCAAAAGTTGACACCGCGAACTCTGGAACGATGCGGCTCAAATATTGCTATTTAATTCTTAAAGTGTCTTTTATATTTTCATTGTGAAAGGTCTTTGAACGTTCTGAAAGTTAAACATGCGAATACTTACTGTGTGGAGGAGTGTTAAATCCAGAGGGAAAATACCCGCAGCACTAAATCCAATTTTTCTAAACTGTAACACTGATGAAAACATACGAAGCTGCAAATAAGAAAATAAAATACCTTTTAGTTAAACTGTCTATCGTTTTTTTACTGTGTCTTTGCTGCACTGTGTTGGATGTTTTCACTGTAACATTTAAATATTTATTTACTTATTAAAACAACTCAAATGCAACTAGAGAACCATTTTATATTGAAATATCAACAGTGTCAGTAAAAGAAGCTTAGTAGAAGTGATGTAGAATCGTGGAACGTTTAAAAAGGTTTCATGGCATATAGGAATGTATATAGTAAGCTGTGGTGGTTGCAGAGAGTTGCAAGGGAGGTGGGGTATATCCTCCTGAACTATGGACGCCGTATATATAATAATGGAGAAGATATGTATTAATCAATTAATTTTTTCTAATTTTTTTTTATAAATTTGCCCGCCGCCATTTTGTTGTTGTTGACCGGCTTGTAACCGAAGATAGGACCCGGTACTAAGCACCCGCACCGTAATGCTTCGATTGCCCGCCCGTAAGCAAGGATAGGACCCGGTATTGTGGAAAAGTGTGGAACACATCATAATAGATTACATTTCTTTTTTTTTAATCTTTTAATTTTTATTAAGAAATATTATGGAATTCATCACTTATGGTGTGCAGTTATCATTGCTTGAACAACGGAGAGACACTGAACTGCTTTTCTGATACTAATACTCCTCCTTTCTTGACTGTCTGTGTGACACTGTTAGTCCATTAGGCTCTGCGTCAGCGAATGGATATTTTTTCTTAGCCAATAGGAAACTGCCATTTGAGATTATTTTCTTCCGGCTTTTAGGAAGAGAAATTTTGCTTAAAAGTACATATGGGAATTGCTCTGGTGAAAGAACAATTGTTAAAAGCCGTTTTTTTTGTACTCAATTCTTCTTGAGTAAAGTGCAATAAATCATATTGGAGATAGAAAAGTACCGTACAATTTTCCTTTTGAAACAACATCTTGACGACGTTTGTTTTTCAAAACAGTTGATTTGAGGACTCCTATCTGAATAGTGTAATGAACCAGACGGTTATTGTGATGAAGCCGTTATTGTTTTATTAGAAGTAAATCATTATAAGAAGACATGATTGTTGCCGGTGTTCTGTCAGCACTTAAGATACCTGAGAATTTTGCTTTTAATTTTATATCGGAACCTGAGATATATAGTTGTCAGAGGCGCCTTAGGGACTCAGGGAAGAGAAGGTTTTATTATTAACTTGACCATGTTCTGGTATTCTGAAATGTTGATTATTAAACCTTAAATGCATCCTTTTCCTTTAAAAGTATTTTCTGTTACTTCTGCGGCAGGTAATTCTAAAGAATGATAAATTGGAAATATATGGTAGACCCTGATCAGAAAACTGAAGTAAGTAGCGGCGAACGCGATTAGAAACAATCATTATATTATCGATCCATTGCATTGACAAGGTCAGATTTATAATGGCGGAACAATTTTTGGCGGAACACTTGAAAAAGAAATAAGAAAATAAGCTGCTAGATTTTTATAGCGCGCTCATTCAGAGAAATAATATTTCGAATTGAGGGTTAGGGAATTTTTTTTTATCAAGTTTCAATAATGGGACAACATTTTTTTTTTGGAGAAAACAATATACAAGATGTTTTTTTTTCCTAAAAAAAACATTAAGAAAGATCGAAAATAATTTGAAAGAATAGAGAACTAAATGCAATGGTTTATATTTCGGAAGAATCTTCTGGAATATTTCAAAAAGTTAATATATAAGCTAAATATTGTTGGAAGACATTATTGGATTTGTATCTTCGTTTAGAAAGTGACTAAACGACTCGCTGTTTTTTGTGATTTTGTAATGACCTTTGATATAGTCTACATTGAAACCTCAAGTTTGATCTTTTAACTTGAACAGAGGAGAAATAAGTACTCAAATAAATTTACATTTTAATAGATACTATGATTTTCAAGCTCATTTGATATCTCTTAATTTAATAAGCAGACAAAACTAACAATCATTCATGCAATTGGCGGGATTTGAACCTAGCACATTTAACTCAATGGACCCCCAGCACCTGATAACATTTTGAATTTCCTCTATAGAACTGATGGCAGAATAAGATAGGAGAGAGAATATTTGATGGGTCTTAATGAAATTTATAATTAATTCATAGACTGTGAAAATATAACATGCGTATTGCTAAAGAGTCAACTTTTGATTAAATTTTGTTGTTGACGTCAGGAATGGAAGTCAGAACTGTGTAGTTTGAGAGGCTAAGGACAACTAGAGGGGGAGAATTTATAAATATACACTTTCTGCATACTTGCTGA
>JAGDQP010032016.1:0-21565 GCA_022664845.1 Lepisma saccharinum
TTTGAAGAAACAATTACTATCACTTATAATCAGCGATTCCGCCAGACCTCTGTGGGAGGTGTCACTCCCAAATTCTTGACAACACCCCCAACTTTAAAATTTTTGTTGTAAAAAAATCGATAGAGTAAGTGCGAAACTCCACTTACACTCACTCTCCCAATTTTGACTTTTCACCCTCCATAATGAAAATCCTGGTGGAATTCCAGGTAATAGTGATGCTACCTTACCCGTATACAATAATCCAAATTGAAGTTTATTTCTTCTTAAATTGTGTTTCCACGGCACTTAGGGAAAAAAAGTGTGGGTTGAGCATTTCTGTCTCGTCACTGACGATGGTCTGTCATAAACTGTCACGCAAGAATAAGGATAAAATAGGGATTCAATGCGTTCAAGCGTGGTAGCACGAGAAGTGCATATGGTCCCATGCATCCAGTGTATTTTTCCTAACGTGTTCCGAGGCAATAAATTACGTTTTATCTCAGGGAGAAAAGCCTCATAGATCGAATACGAATATAAGATAAATGACCAAGCAATTAATTTAAATATGAAGTCACGGCTAGTCAAATTCTGCAGACTGCACCACTAGGATGATTTACGGTTGCCTAGTTTTTGCCAATCCCTACGAAAATAAGACTGAAATCTTGATATTAGGGAGTACGATCCAGACACTTCATTGACGAGGAAAAAGGGCAGCAAATGTACAGAGAATGCTATGCTCCCAAAAGTGATTTATGCATAGATACAGTAAAATCTGTAGTTCCTCTGATCTTATGTGGAATGTAATGTCTAAAGTAATTCACCTCAATGCATTGTAATGAACATTGATATGTAGAAAACGTGTGATACAGAGAAAAATACTGAGCCACCGTAGCTCAGTGGTAGAGCGTTTGCGTAGCATTTGAGAAGTCGTGGGTTCAATAACAGAGGTTGACCATCCTCATTGAGTTTTTTTCCAGGACTTTTCCTGTCACACCAGGCATGCCGAGATGGCACCTCCAACTTAGGTCCTGGCCGACACCTCCCAAAATGCATTTCCCTCGTCTATCCCGGCCTGAGCCTTAGATGCCTAAAGGCCGTAAAATTCAAATTCAGATATAGAGGGAAAATATTTCAAATTGATGATTGACTCAAATGCAAATATTTGGATATGCGTTATATATTTTGATACGATGAACAGGAAATATTTGAAATTACTCGTTCACTTTCATAATGCCCATACTTACATACTACGATTGATTTAAGTTTTTTTTTTAAAAAATAGTTTTGAGCTGTTCGTACAAAAAAATATTTCAGTATATTTAACACAGAGAAAACAAACCCTATCATTATTCTTTGACTCAGAAAACAAGTAGAAATATTTCATATTAGCATTCCTTCTTACATTTTAGTGAGCTTTGAAGATTTTTATTAGTTATTGCAAAACAATTGCATTTTTTACTTCTGGTGTTGATATGAGAAATACTCCTTCCTTCATAACATTGGTTAACGGATTATCACTTATAACAGAGTGCCTAACCCAGTTGGTAAAGCGTTGGCTTCCCATTTGGGAGGTCCTGTATTTGATACCAATAGCCAATCATCCTAACTAAGGTTTTTGCTCAGTCACAATGAGTAAATGGGACTTTGAACTTAATCTCTGGCCGACATCTTTTGCTAACCCCTAGCCTCAGCCATAGCTGCTTAATGACCAGAAATGAATTCAATTTAATTCGTCTGAAGGATAAACTTTAATGCATTTAAATGTCTGTATGAGATTCCTGAAATAGAGGTTCTCCTCATTAACTTCAGTAACTTCTGTCCTAAGAAGCATGAAGGAAAGGAATCAGTTCAGAGCTCAAGTTGAATGTGCTATCTCCGTATTTGCCTCATGTAACTGAGGAATTACCATCCCACATAGCACTTTCTTGTTGCCTTGTTAGGCTTGACGTGATACGACAAGTATATTTCAAGCTTGATACAACCTTGATTTTTGCTAGATAAAATATATTTGAACTTAACAACCCAATTTCAAGCTTGATTGTCCATAACCTAAACAAAGCATTTCGTGCCTTTGATAAATCAAGCACGATTCAAGCTTGATTCAACCTTTTTGCTTGACACGACAAGCTTGTTAGCCCGACGTTTCAAGGCCAAAACAAGCTTGATTCAAGATTAAGCTAGGTGGGATAGAGAAACCTCTCTCAGCAACTGGTATCGAAGCAAGGACCTCCCGTACGCGAACCCAAGGCTCTACCAACTTAGCTACGAGTGCTCTGTGTCTCTTTGTTCATAACACCTAAGCGTAAGTAGAGAAAAAATTGACTTCCAATTTGATTCAGAGATCTCAACTTAACCGGCCGTTTTTAAATCTAGTAAAGCTACAACGTTCAGCTAATACTATTTCTGCATTATATGCACTCCTGGGAAATTGAACATTTGTATTTAGCTTGCTCTAAACCCAATTGTTTAGCGCTCTTATTCTTGACTGCATATAATACTCTTTATACTTGAGTTCGACTGCCCTGTTGGTATAGTGGTTACCGTCGCTGACCGTGGGGTCCCGGGTTCGATTCCAGGCTCTGCCAATGGATTTTTTCCAAAGTAAGGGGGGTCTGGAACGGTGCCCACCCAGCATCGTGATGCAATTGGGGAGCTACTGTGAATAAAAGACAGTGGCGATCACAGTTGAGAGCTTCGGCTTTCCTCTTCCAACACGTCTGGTCAGCGTGGGAGCAGTAGACTAACTCCTTCCACCTGGGAGAGGCCTCATCCAGTAATGGATGGAATATGGCTGTGAATTATTATACTTGAGTGCGTACAATATGTTACGCATTTCGATACTAAAATTCCGTTTATTTTAGAAAAAGATGAAAGCCGGGTTTGGACAAAAAAAAAATCTGACCTTAATTAATTTCGGTAACAGGTTTCACGGTTCAAAACAACTGTCTTTTTCCATCTCCCTAATACGAGGACTGTGTATTTCCTGCTCCGTAAGTCCTTGGCGATCTATCGATGTACGGAGATTTGAGATTTTAAATGCTATTATAGTTATTGTAAATATGATTTTATGACATATGAATATGATTTCTCCTGAGAGTCAAGGACTATACGTAGACATCTTAATAAAATATAATTCATAGCATGATTTTCTTGATAATTAGCAAAGTTAAATTTAGGATAAACCATAGTCAACGACTCTACATCAATCAAATATTCCAAACCTTGTCTCGTATATTGCAGAGCTCGGTTTATCCGTATATTCTTAATCTGGTGACTAAAATTGGCAGGTCCTTTCCATTTAGCCAACTTTCTCCATTATAGGCTTATACGCTCCCTCTTTAACGAAAGAAGGTTGTGAGAAATCGTCACATTTGAAATTACTAATGTTGACTGTTGACTCTTGAGTTATTTGGCCATTTTTAATCTGGAGATGCTACAAATGCAGGTCCTTCATATGACGATTAGCTTCTCCATTTCGAAATTCGAACCTTCAATGCAATGCTAAAGTAATAGTTACATAGATGTTATGCACTATAAACGAAATATCTTAATGGGAGCATACACTGCAAGCCGAAATTCGATGATGATATGTACTGTACAAAACAACGAATCAATACAACCTGATTCCATCCAGATAATATTTTGGTGATTTAGCCTGATCCGAACATAGATCGGAATCCGGATCCTAAGTTCCAAAATCCGGATACATGCACCCTTTCCCAAAATCCTACTTCGGGATCTCAGTTCCAATATTATTCTTAACCAGATTCGATCCCTATTATAAAGCGTGAAGTACTCAAACGTTTGTTAATCGACCTAAGTTTATGCTAAAATGCAGGGTCGGTTTAACATATGGACTAAATCGTCTGTAGCCCAGGGGCCCCGCCTAAAGTAACTCAGTTACCTATGTAAATAATAAGCACAAGGTCAGGGTCGTCCTAATGCATGGGCAGAGAGGGGCAGTCGCCTGGGGCTCCTAAACCTACACGGGCCTACTTCCTATGCTAATCTAAATACTTCTTTCAAGAATTGACTTTTCTAAATCTTTAATTTGATCATATTTTATTCAATTTGAAAAAGTAGTGTGCGTCAGTTCCCTATCAGTAAAGGCAAATGTTAAGTGATAACTGGTAAAATATGATTAGGATTTCAGAATCATCTTCCTGCAAGTAGACCACTAGAAGACCATGCAACATATGACATTGGTTAATGGTAGATAGCAGACTATTTACACTGTATTTTTAGTGCAGGAGTTCTCAAACTTTTAGACCGAAATTGACACTTTCGTCGTTGCACCTAGTAGGTATATATACTCTGATATAATAGGTAAACTCTGGTATACTCCTGATACAAGTAATATCGTGATATTCTTTTTTTCGAAGCTAGTCACAGGCTTACTTGAAGAAGTAAGCAGCTGACGTTCGACTACTTATGCCGGCACCACTGATGCCTTGTTCACATTACTAACATTTTACCATGGTTAACGTTAACCCGAGTTGATTTTAGTAATGTAAACGGTAGTTACCGTTAACGCGGGTTTCAAATTTAACTAGCGTCAACTTACAACGGTTATCTTGTAACGTTAGTAAGAAACGACTGTATAAAATGCAAGTTAGTTATTAGGTACGAATCACTTCGTGAGTTTATTTCTTTCTTTATCGAAATATATAGTATAATAGTGGTGCATACTACTTTTAAAATATAAAAGAATGATGGCAGAACTAATCTACAAAATATGACGCTATAATCAATTCATTTGTGTTCATTTTTTAATAATTAAATCCTCTCCCGTGTAACAAGCAGATTCTTTACTCAACCACGAAAACCTCAATCTGTTTCTTTACAGACAATGGTATTAAAAGCACGATAACCAAGTTAAGTACGGTAGTGTGAACGCAAGTTAGTTTTACCCATAAGTTTTACCATCGTAAAATGTTAGTAATGTAAACAAGGCATGAGCATCAGTCTGAGACAGGGAACGCGTCGCTCTTTTGTCATGTGTGGTATCACTGCAGTTGTGAAAAAGCGCCGGACAATCAGATTGTTTTTATGTGTGACGCTTGTGAGTGTGAGAGTAATTCAAACTAACACAGTTTTGATATATTATCACTGCCTACATTCATAATCTAGGTTTCTTGTTTTCATTTTATTTTCCATTTGGAAGTGTGATGGTGTAAGTCCATGTTATAATAGATGAGGTAAGTTCATATTAAAATAGTTTATACGCAGAAATGTCTTTTTGATGTAATCTTATTTAATTCTTGGTATTATTGGGGTTTTGTATAACCAATACCCTAGTGTATTTGTAATATCATGATATCACGAGATTATCAGCATGTTGTCACGAAATTACCTGAACTCAACCTACATAAAAATACATAAAATTATATATTTCTTTAAATAATTCAAGTCATACGTACTTGTGCACTACAAGGTACAACCTTTATTGTACAATAGTAGTAGTGGAAACATTTTTATTTATTTGCTTGTAATTAACAAAATTGCAAAAGTATCACGAATATACCAGAGATTACCCTAATATTAATCAACTGTCAAGGCTAATATTTCAATTTGTATGACTTCCAGTACTTATTATACCAACGAGGCAGAACATTTACTAGCGTGTTTGCCTTGTAATTAGGAGGTCTCAAGAACGATACCCGGTAAAACTTGTGTAAACTTTATTTTTTATGAGCCATTCTAGTAAATTTTGACTTTGGCCCGTCACGATTATCCGTCACGTTCTAGTTAAAATCCACTATCTCAAACATCCATGTCCCAGCCGGGACTCGAACTCGGGACCTTCGAGTCGCTGGTTTAACGCCCTAACCCACATGACTACCAGGTCGGCGACGATTCCCGTTGCCGAGCATCCTGACTGAAATTTTCCTTGGTTCCCTGAATCACACTAATCAAATGTTGGGATGGTACAAAGGAGGAACAATATAAAAAAAGACATTAACAAAGGTAATTAAATTATTTCTGTTAAATAGCTAAAATCTACATTCTCTGATAAATAATTATCTTATTTCAAGCGGAAATAATAGGCGTATTATTGTTTAAACTTTTGCTTTGCACGAGTCGGCGTGGCTTAGGGAGTAGTACGTCTGACGATGAATCTGGCGGCCTGGGTTCAAATCCCGGCCGGTATGCAGTAGGTTTTTCTTCAGTTCTCCCATGTTTTGAAATGTCTCAAATTGAGTACCAGAGTGTCATTGGTACTTTTGGACACCTTGGGAGGTAAAGGCGGTCAAGCGTAAGATTGACCAGTGACCACCACCCCACCTCACTTTGTGCCATAGGTGGAGAATACGTGTAAGGCTACCTCCACATCCCCCATAAGCCTTTCACTGAATGTTTGCTTTACCTTTTATCATTTTCTAAAAATACATCTGCGCAGTATTTTAATTAAGCGAATGTAAAAGTCATTGTTTTTAAGTATCGGAATAAACTTAAAAGTTTCTTTGACTTTGTTTGGTGCCAACACCATTCTGCGAACGCATACAAGACCGGATAAAAGACATTTTCCAAAAAAAAGATACTCTTCCAAAATATTTCTCTGTTCTCGAGAAAAATAGTTGTCTGGACACAATATTTCGTTGTCCAAAACATGTCGTTTCTGTACAAGATCCCATAAGGGATAATGCTTTCTCTGATCTGTAAACCTGTTTTTTCTCGAAACTTAAGAAATGTTACTTATCAGGTTCATTGCATTCACCCACAGAATTCCAGTGTGTTTTTATCCTGGGGTGCTAAAATCAAATTTGGGATAAGTAGTGTCAATTTTGAAGAATGTTGCGCTGGACACAAGATATTACCTCGTTCAATCAGTGACAAAGTGTTAGGCCAGTTATACGTTTATTGTTAATTATTCACTAAGCTCACGTACCAGTATCCAAAGGTTCGCGCACCAATACTGGTGCCATAGTTTGAGAAACTGCTGTTTAGTGCAATAGTATCTAAAGTGATAAATATTGGAGTTACCAATTCGTGTTGAGATAAATTTAGATTTACTAGTCAAGATAGGAAGTCCTTATTGGGCTTTGTTTTCTAATATTTTAAAATATATACTTGTATTTAATCGTATTCGAATTTTAAAAATAAATCCCAGACAGCATTGAGATTGTAACTGCTTGTGGCAAAACTTATGATTTATTTTTTTATTCAAATATTACATAAAAGTTTTTTTTAATGCATGTTCATTTTACAAATAATAAAATTTGCTAAAGATCTAATTTTATTTACCGTTTCCATGGATGTCTGTCCAGGCAGGGGCCCGAGTTAATTGCTTTGTCCAATGGCCAACAATGATGTTAAAACGATCCTGCGCAGGAGACAGGTAGATGGGGTCCCCAAATAACTTAATCCAGCACTGCTAAAATTGTTTGTTTCAAAGATTAGTTCACTAATTTTGTCACCATAACTACAGAGATACAAAAGGAATCGGGTGTCAGTGGCTATTAAAAAAAAATATGGTGCACATTTCTAAGTTAATTGGGAATGACTTGTAGTACATTAAAAGAAAGCGTATTGTTTAGAGTCGTTCAAAGTACGATACATTGAAACATAAGGTTGTAGCATGAAATTCATATTTATCTGTAGGCTTAACTGCTTGGTAAGATCGATTGTTATTCTCTTCATGTTTTGACGACTAAAACTATTTTTGGACACGTCCTTCTACAAGAATTGACAGGTTGAGTTGGCATCAGTCGTGGAAAGAAGAGGAAGGTCTTTGGAATTCCGTTTCGCTTCCGCGTTTTCCTCTGTTACACATCTCCATTGTGGAGGGAGGCTCGTGTTTGGAAGGTGAAAACAAATGATTGCAGTGGAACAGGACCAGAACATTTGTCTTTGAACGAACCAGGAGGGTGAGTGTGAATCAGAAACCGCAATGAAAATAGAGAGGGCTGTTGGGGAAAAGGAACTGAATCAGTGCCAAAAGACATCCTACGGAGATGATGAAGATATGATTTCATTTTCTATCATAGTCACATTCCACAAACATATTTTCGTTTACAATGGGACGAGGTTTTAGAAATATGTATGTTCTTTGGGTTCTCTAATTTGTATTGGTTCTATGCACGTCACTAGAGAGAACAAAAGAATTTTAATAATAACAGTAACCAGGGGCGTTACAGACTGAAAGGTCCTGAGCCTGCCCCAACGCCATCTGTCCGCGGTTGATGGAAATGCGTCCACCTGAGCGACGGCAGTATGGTCAGCATTGCGCGCCACCTGTATTAGGGGCTTTCTAGACAGAGTGGTCGTTACGTCTTTATTCACGTGGCTCCCCAGTTTGCCTCACGACGCTGGGTGGACGCCGAAAAGAAATTGAATCCGGGAATTGAACCCGGGACCATGCGGACATGAGTCCAACGCTCTAATCCCTGAACTATGGAGCCCCTACAAAAGAACTTGTGAAATGAAAGTGACTGTGTTTGTATTATCATCACCCCTAAACGGCTTCACCGATTGGAATGATTTTTCGCACATGATCAGATATTGGACCTTTTCAGTGAAGTTATCATATCAGTCGCCATCTTGGATTTAAAAATGCTGCCCAAGAACCATTTTCCACACCGTTTGAGCTAGAGATACAAAATGTGGCATAAATATGTATTATCAAGAGTAGTTTAAGAAAATAATGCATTTTGAAAAAGTCGCTATCTTCGATTCAAAATGGACGGCCAAAAAATATTTTCCACATCGTTTGAGCTAGAGGAATGAAATTTGGTATGAAGGTGTATCATTATGAGTAGGTCACGGTAATATAAGAACACTTTTAAAAGGTCGCCATCTTAAACCAAAATGGCCGGCCAGAAACGCATTTTCCAAACCACTGAAACTAGAGAAACGAAATTTTGGTATGAAGGTGCACCATCACGAGTAGGTTACAATAAATGGGGCAAAACTCCCCTATGAGGGCGCAGTCCCCCGTGGGGGTATGGGGACAGATCTGCACCATGGGGGCGCAGCCCCCGGGAGAGTCTGGTTATGATAAAGGAGGCGCAGCCTCCCAAAACTCTCCAATTTACGGCCGTACCCCGCCACGGGGGAGCGAATATTGGTGACAGTCCCGATGGCTGTTGCCAACATATTTTATTCACCCCGCACCAACGGGCGGACAAATCAGCTAGTTGTCAATAATAATGAAAAAATAATTATTAGTGCTGTGTGTGATATCATTTTCAAGACACAAGATAATGTGAATTTTAACATTACACATAAGCATATTATTAAAAATTAAGACCTAAATAGGAAGTACAGCTATGGCTAAAGAAACTGTCTCATATCTTTAAAGAACATTGACCAAATTTTGCTTAGATGTCTCTCATGTGTATCATCTACTAACGAAAATGAAAATTAGGATTAATAGTTCTCATTGCGTGACAAAAATATCACTCTCCGAGATAAAACGGAGGAACAATAAAACTTGGTACGATATTTGGGACTTGGAATTTCCTGTTCGACGAAGAATTACATTTTTGCAAATGCCGCCCTCCTTTAACACAAATGAACATTTGTTATAGGCTACTACGTTTCAAAATTTAGCAGAACAAGAGTTATAGGACTTCAAAGTTCGGGAAAAGTTGGTTCTGAAATCCTGCAGGATAGGCAACACTTAATACATATGCGTGAAGGTTGTACATTTTTCGTTTATTTTAATATGAAATGTTGCTCTGAAGATAATTTGTATGTTAAATTATATTTATTGATGACGTTGCCGTTTTAATGAATTGCACTGATCCCTGTCTAATGCGAATATTATATTATAAATACAGGGTGACCCAACGGAACCTTCCCATCTCGTTTATTTTGTAACTGTTTGATTTTCAAGAAGAATCCCGACAAACATTACTTATTGTTAGTCAAGAATATGGTAAAGCATTTCTTTGAAGACTTTTGTGAGAAATTGTGTGTCGAATTCGCAGATATTAGAAACTGAAAATTGGTAGGTGAGGTAATATTTTGCACTATTTATCGTTAAAAACTACTTTAATTAAC
Source organism: Lepisma saccharinum (assembly GCA_022664845.1). Lineage (NCBI taxonomy): Eukaryota > Metazoa > Arthropoda > Insecta > Zygentoma > Lepismatidae > Lepisma > Lepisma saccharinum. The sequence continues at coordinate 9,985 of JAGDQP010032016.1, forward strand.
TAGCAACTAAGGATACTTTAAGATCCTGTAACTTTGTTTTTTCAAAGGATTCCGGAGCGTAATATGTAAGCGTATTCACCTCAACACATGAACTCATAAACTGCAATAATCTCACGCTAATTTAAATTTACCATGGAAGACAGCGATGCATTGAGAAGTCTTTCATTATTGTATATGGTGAGTACCGAGCAGCCATGGCTCAGTGGTAGAGCGTTTGCTTAGCATTCGGGAGGTCCTGAGATCGATCTCAGCGGACGACTATCTTGAATGAGGTTTCTCCAGGATTTTTACTCAGTCACACCAGGCAAATACAGCGATGGTACCTTCAAAATAGACCCTGGTGTTCTACTTTCCACAAGTCTCTCCTCCATCTTATTCCGACCTGAGTCTAAGATGCCTAAAGGTCTTAAATAAATTCAAATTCAAAATATATGTTGGGTGACGGAGGATACTCATAGCGTTTACGATAGTATCCTAGTTACGAATTGTAGGTAACAAACCTTCCTTTCCTTTGTAGTATTGAAAAGTAGTAATTGTTATTTATCACAAGAATTCGATCACATCTCTCGATATTTGTCTGGTGAAATCGATAGGAACTCTGAGAAACTCCAGTTCCGAGTGTATGCAGATAGAATTGTTCCCCATGCCATTCTGAAGTCTGAAACATTACCGATTTTATCACATAACTTATTAGACTACAGAGCAGTGTTTGATTTGTACAGTTTCCATGGAGGGGGAATAACTTCTGAAAGGTGTAGAATGCGGAATTTTAGGTCCGTGCATATCCCAGGTTAGGAGTATATTTCGAAAAGCAGAGCCAAAGATTTTTTTTTTTTTACAGAAAGGGGGGAAATCCCAACCGTCACTGGCTACAAAGCCAAAGCCTCTGCTTCAGAGTATGAGGCAACTCCATTAAATGTGTCGCAGTGATATTTCCAGGAGTTTCTTTCTGCTTAAACTGGTAGTTGGAGCGCTCATAACGTCAACTAGTGTAAAAGTCGCCTCTCAAACCTCGCCTAACCAAGTTTCAGCTTCTAATATTTGTGAATTTGACACACAATTTCTTGCAGTTTTCAGAAAAACTAGTAAACAGACACAAGTTTTTTTTCTTTTAAAAATAGAATCTACAGACCTATTCGCATATATGCCACTGGACTGAAAGACCATCCACATGTTACTATGAAACAAAATTTCCATTTTTGCCACGAGATCACAAAAACAGAGTAACATGCAGTACTTTACTACAACGGTACATTCCCCTTGAAATTGTAAAAGACGGGATTCTTCCTGGAAACCAAACGGCTACAAAATAAACGAAATGGGAAGCTTCCCTTGGATCACCCTGTATTTATATAATATTCGCATTTGGCAGGGACCAGTGTAATTAATTAACACGTCAACTTCATCAATAACTTTAATTTAACATCCGAATTATCTTCAGCGCAACGTTTCATATTTTAAAAGAAAACCAGAAAATACATATCTTCCACTCATATGCATGAACCGTTGCCTATCCTGCAGGCACTCGTTACAAAATTTTGCAAACTTGAAATCCTATAAATTAAGTTGCGCTAAATTCCAAAATGTTGTGTACTTGAGGAGTGTTCATTTGAATACAACATCCATGCAATGTGAAAGTTTCATGCTGATTTGCGATTTACACCGCACACTGTTCATTTGTCAGCCCTCACCCATATTTGTCGGTGGTTTGAGAGTCGATCCAAGAAGAAAACTCTTATTCAGGCTTAAAGTTGTGTTTTGTTAAAAATTTGCCTTTGAATAAAAATAGCTAAATAGTTAAAATTAAATTAAAAAATAGCAGCAAATTAGATGTTTAAAATCAGTAGGAACTTTATTACTGAAAAATAACATCTCATAAGTTTTACAAGGCAAGTTTTGTAAATTGGCACAATTGACATAACACTATTTTTTAAAAAGTTATTTCTCCCCAAAGCTTTAAATTATAATAAATCAACCTTAGGCACATAGATTTGTTAAACATAAAAACAATTTTATTTTCCATAATATTTACTATTTGTTTTGGTCAATATTGGGTTTAAGTTAAGTAAGACAGTTTTTCTACAATTTCTGCCCAAAACATTTTTATAATCTTTTTATAATCAGTTTTATAATGATTTTTATACAAAGAATATAATAATTTAAAAGAAGTAGTGAAATAGGTTGTGAATTAAAATAAATTTTAAATAAGAGGCTTCCGAGGTTTGGACAAATGATCCAAACTTTATTCTCCTGATATGGTCGATGTCGATAGTTTGAATCAATCATACTTCTCTTAAGGCAACTTACCTATCTGTGAGAGCTTTGTTCTTTTTAATATTTTCATATATCTCTGTACAAGATTCGGAACTGTTTGTATGAATAATCAACATGGCTTCACACATTCGATTTTTGGTCCCCAGAAATGATTGAAAATGGCCTCTCTACAGAAGCATTTAGACCAGGAAATGACTGCACCAATTCACACATTTTGTCTAATTTTGGGACGGTTATCTCTTGCTGATTTAGGTCCTTGAATCATCTCAGTTCTTTAGTTAATTTAAGTTTAGGCCACTGTGCGAAAAAAATGTCAGTGAAGTACCAGACAGCTTGTTCAACATATCGTCGAATTTTTAAACAGTGTCCAATTCCGTCGCAAATCTTTCCACTTAATTTGTTTAAGATTACTCCTCTACAGTTAATGAAAATTAACCCATGAAATTCGGGACTTTTAACATACTTTTTCGGGACACCGGGACAAGGCACTAAAAATTCGGGAGGTATGGTCACCGTAAGTATAAGTATATGCCATGTTCGACTTTGAATCTTTCCTCATTCTCATCGCAACTGGCGTTGGCCTGCAGAAATACAGACTATAATATATGTTCGTATTATGTGGTTATGTTTGAGACCCCAGTCACAAAAACGGACGGTGAGATTTTTTTAGAACAATTTTGGTACAAAGATTTCTCATATCCAACTCTTGAGTCAGAGCGCCAAGAAGATTTTCTCGAATCATGTTCAACTTCCCTGCAATCATCCATCAGATGGTACCAGTTTCCTCACCAGGCGTTGATGGCTTGTGACAAGAATCACAAACACGACCATATAATACAAATAAGTACTCTAGACTGAGTGACTTACAGGCCACACCAGTTGTACTGGGAATATAGAAAGGTTCAAGGTCATACATGTCTCATAACTTTATTGCCAGACCTTACAATATAGTAGTGGCGGGCTAGATTCCGTGTGCTGCCCCGTAGCTATGGAGCTCTGTCTATAACTACAATTCATCTTGGCAAGGGAGCTATGTTAACTTTAATAGGTCCTGCATGCTGCTTTTCAGGATTGTACTTTCTCAACAGATCTGAAAATAAATTTAGGAAATAACAATTCTTTCTCACAATATCAATATATCATACATTTCTTTCTACTTACAGGCTACGATTTAATAACTGAAACGTGCCATATTTCCTTTATTTTCAATTCGTTCACGGCAAAACATGTAACACCACTTACCTATAAAGAGAAAATAATGTTATTAATACTAAATAAATATAAACAATAAACATTAGTTAGAAATTCAGGGATATACATTAAAAGTATCAAACACATACCTCTAAACGGATATTTCCATAACTTTAGGGCCTGGATCCAGGCCTTTATTACCCGAGAGCAATGAAAACATAAGAAATGCTGTTTCAAAGAAAAACCTGGACGAGATATAAGATAGGTACACATTAATGAAACACAAAATGTGAAAACAGATTGTACAAAACTCGTGATCCAAAGGTAAAAAAAAGACTGAAAAACTGCTGCCATCTATATTTTCGGAAAAGTATTATTAATTTTATAACTAGAAGATGTCAAGACTACAAGAGCAAGAAACATCTACGAAAACGTAATGTTGGATTGCCGGAGCTTCATATTTCTAGAATATGTCAAAATATACAATTGACGCAATCAAGAGGTTCGTACCAACTAATGGCTATCACAGCCGAAGGTCTTCAACCCACTACTAAGACTGGAACTAGACATCTACAAATATTTTTGGGGTACTTTTCTCATCCTGACCATAATTTTACAATAATCTGGCACTCAGGCTACGGTGGAATCTACCAATATTAAAACGAACTAAGTCAAAAATCAAATTTTCAAATGCAGAAAAAAAAAAGTCATTAGTATTAATAAAGTTTTCAATCAAACAAAATGCATTATGGGGGTCATATTTTTTTTTTTGGCTTGCCGAAAAGATACGATCCCTAAAATTCATTTTGTTTGATAGAAAACTGTAACAATGCTAATGGTTTTACCTGTACTGAAAAATATAATTTTTGACTTAGTTACTTTTAACATTAGAAGATTTAAATTTTTAATTGTCTCTTCGAATATAATTAATTATACTTAATGCGTAAGTGCAGTGTTTGAAGTGGATGAGAATTCTTACCGGAACGGTAATTTTTATTTACCAAAAAGCCACTATGGCAATTCCTTGTAGCATTTCTATACATGCCTTTATTTTGAAAACCTCGAGAAGTTGTTACTGGTACTATTACCTCTACGCTGGCTCGATTTCCGGTCATGCCGTACATGTTTCGTGAAAGTCCATCCAGTAGAGCTTGAATAAACGTGCTTGGATTTATTGTGATACTCTCATGCATTCGATACAATAGATTTGGTGGTATAGTGATCCAGGATGTTTTCACCCTCATCCTGGCAGTGTATTTTACTATGAATCTGCGATCTTCTGGAAGGAATAGAATGCTACCACACGTTTTTCATTTCTTCCTAAATGTCACACATACGGGCAAAATTTTCCAGAAAACCTGAGGATAACTTATTTTTCTTGAAAATATTTTCACACGTAAAGTGAGGAATTAGCTGTTTGTATTTCTCACTGTTCGACGTGACGCGTGGCTACGCCATATTCAATTTCAGATCAAAAATTATTTATTTTTGGATATTATAAAAATATGACCTTGTGACCATCTTGAATAAAGAAAACACTGCTTTCTGACAAGGCTCATTTTGCTACAATCACAAGAGAACTATAGCGTTCCAAGAACACCAGTTCTATTTATTCTTATAGGAACACCGTTCCGGTTCTATATTTGTTACCGCAACGCCTTTTCCGGTCCGGTCCGGCTCACTTTAAACACTGCATGAGTGAAATTAATCAAATTATACTTATTGGTCAAACTGATTATTTGAATTTGAATCGTTATTTATTGTTGTTGATAAACTTCTCAATATTAAGTGGGGCCCGAATCACTGTGTTTAATCCGCCAGTGAACGGTTTGAACCTGCGACTACAATCATGTGCCGATTCCGATAGCAAACGTACTAATTCTTTAACTAACCGGTGATCCAGATATTATATTTGTATTTTGAATTTTTATATACCGGAAATATGAGATTTATTTTGTATTTCGTGAATAGCTCACAATAATAGTAATAAAAAAGAATGTGGCAAAATTCTCGAAGCTGCGGTTGTAGCCACAGAAAATTAAGAATAATAAAAAAAATGAACAGAAATTGCCAGTTAGAATGAATATTTTATTAGTGAGGACTGACGTCAATTGTTTACATTAATAAGGCGTTTGGTGAATCAAACTGCAAAGTCTCTTTCTGTAGTATTGTGTAGTTGTTCTCAAGCGTGAGACACGGTTTTTCATTAGGTTTCATCATCTAATGAAATCTATCGAAGGAATAACTTAATTAATGTTTTCGTTACTGATTTTAATTGATCTCGGGATCAATTGTTTTGTGCTGCGGGACCCGAAGAAGATGAAAAACATTAGTGATTGTTCCCCCCTCCTGTTATGCTATCTTTTTATCTTGCAGCGTTTCACTGAAACTCAAAAGATCATTAAATGAGGTTTTTGCGTCATCAATGCGTCATTTTTCAACGACAACAAGCGAATCTTTGCTTACCACCAGCGAATTCACTGAATTGACAAAAGTGAACCTTTATTTGGGAATTCAAGGTCAATTTTGTGTCACTATTCACGTAATGAATAAATCATATAATTTTGAATCAAGGTTGAGTTAGCTCAGCCGCTCAGTTATCATTCAAATAATAAAAAAAAAGGAGAGAGATTCCTGCATGTTCTATTTTTCTAAAAGAAACATCTGTTAGGGCTGATTTTCATGAAAGCTTACGTTGCTTGCGATTTGGGTAAATAGTCAATTAAAATACGTGTTACACATAGAACCCGTAATGGGGTATCCTTAAAACACGTGTTTCAATTGGCTACTCACCCTAATCGCAATCAACGCAAGAGCTCACGAAAATCAGCCCTTACGCTACAGGTGTCATACTATAAAAAGGGCCATATAGATCTGGCAACTGTTGCGGATATTTTTGACACATTCATTGCGGTCTCTTGTAAAGCATGCATGATAGTGTATGATCTCTGATGGATCTCTTCAGAATATGACAGGAATTTTCTAATCCAGTGCTAAGATTGGTACGTGATATCTTGATAGGTTTGGTTCTGGCTTTAAGAGAATTAAATTAAGAATTGGCACTTGAACAAAATTCTTCCATTCCATGTTATCAAGCAGCAGACAACAGTGCGTAATTCGCATGTCAAAGCAGTTACAGTGGAAATATATCATGATGTAAGGTAAAGGCACTAGTTCTCGTCACTGCTCCAGTGATCGTCATGCTTTTACTAAACACGTAAAAATAAGAAAACCTTTCATCGTTTGGTGACAAAAACAGACCAAGTTAGCAGTCATAATCTGGTACATAACAGGCACCACTACTATGCTTATTGCGTCACTTCGTTTAGTAGACATGTCTTGTGTTTGGGCGGCAAGTTCGTGTTTCCTGCTATTTCCATGGTTTTGTTACTAAAAAGTATTAAGCAAGTGGACATTAAAAAATAAGTATTGAAATTTTACGTATAAGTACCTGATATTTACATGCACATAAAATGCCTATTTAATTATCATATTAATTATCAGATTATAAGTTTGCGTACCTTGACTGCCACTTTCTCTGCTTTCTGGGGTGACGACTACTGGTGCAAGCCAAACATACTTCACACCAATGCTCGTCACGGGTGACGATTACAGGTGAAAAATTGCTACTTAAAATTTTTACTCTAGAAAGTGATAAATTAAATTTAATATGATGTTCAATTTTTAATAAAATTGTGGTTATAGCCTCACTCTTTGAAGTAGTCGTCAGTAAAATTCAAAATTTAAATTCCTACAGATTCCACCGGCATTCAACTCAGGTTTTTTTAAGAAGAATCTCTGAGGACTTTCCAGCAAGGCGTCTGTGCCTCTTTACTTTCAAGCACGCTTTATTTTGCCAGGTTCAAATCCAGTGAAGATGAAAAAGAGGAGATCATACATATTTTCCAAACGAATCTTTGTAGTACATTGGGTGATGACTACTGGTGCATTGGTGTGACGACTATAGGGAAACAGCAAAATTTAGGGTGACGACTACTGGAGCAAAATTAGGGTTGTAAAGAAACATAATTTTATCACTATAATGCAAATTGCCGAATAGATTTATGATATTAAATTATCGCACGAGACCTGAAGTCGCTAATGAAGTGAAAAAAGTAGGATTGTTTCTTACACATACATCTATAGAAAGCACTTTCTGCAAAATCCACCTTAACATGTCGAGAACTTGTGTGTTTATCTTATACATATTAAACACAACACAAAACGTAGAGAAGAAACCAAAGGTACCAAGTATGTAATATAAACGATGTCTTTCAAACTTAAGGAACGATTTCTAACGCAAGGCAAAACAAAATCAAAAACTGAATTTTGCTAGGAAACAGAAAATTAGATTCTTTATATATATATATATATATATAAACTTAAGGTTAACAGGTAAACTGAGTGGACAGTAACGGAAATTAGAAAATAATTAATCATATTTCAATTAGTCAATAATATAGGAGTAGAATAGAGATAGCGTGGGGCTGTTTTCTAGGCAAGGGAAATGAAGCCAAGAGACGGAAGGGACGAGGCACTACCATCACATTGTTTGGCTCTATATTTAAAGGCCCTCTGTACCGAGTATTGCCTTCTTATTTTTTCTTGTGGGAAAATAAAATTATTAATGAGAAGCACATATTCCAGATGAAACTTCAAAATAGCTATCGTTGTTCGAAAAGACAGCTGTTTCGCAGAGAATTGACATATTGTAAAATACTTTAAAATGTTTGATGTGTTATACTCTACATTGTAGTCACACGACATAAATGTGCGTTTCAAAAAGGTCACCGGCTGACCCACAGTACTCGGAATGGCTGCTGGTGAACCGTCAATTTGGCTTCAGGTGACATCATTAAAGCTCTCTCTATTCTATTCATAACTCTACGGTCTATAATTTTATTACGTCTTTGATTATAATTCTTATTCAACGTTAGCTTGCATGAAGCTTGCAAAATGTTAAATATTTTACTTCTCGCACAAAAGGAAATAATGGTTGGGATGAGGATTATAATAGCTACAGACGGATATGAATGGCGAAAGGACGACATGTTTAGTATCCATACTCCCCTCCTTTATACAGGAAATGCAGAAAACATCACTCACGAGTGGCGCCACTCTCTCTTCCTTTTATTAGCGACGCCACTTTGTCTGGACTCTGGACAGAGGAGAGCTTTTCTTTCCTCCCTCGGTAGCGCGCGTGGAGGGTGGATTTTAGAGTAATATCACAGATAAACTATTGGTAATACTCGGTATGCTACACGGCCTACCATAAGTATGACCGCGAGAGTACTTTATATAGTTTACTCTATGAACTTGCATCATCAAGCGGACAACGTTGACTTAAAACGTATGGAAATACAAAGTTCTCTTTCCACAAAAATGTTTTCTGTGAAATATATAATTCTGGACACAAGTACATTATTAATATAGTCTAAATGTGTAATATTTATATTCTGATGTGGTATCAGAAAATTGCTAGTATATACTATATAGAAAAGAACGCACCTGCAATATATTTGGCCATAATTTCCTTCAAACTAGGCCTAGTTCATTGCACAGCGATACACTACTCCCAGCACTGTCATCACTGATGTGAGAGAAAGCTATCTGGAAGTATGGCTCCCGAAACATGTTAGGCCCACTTTTAGGCCACATGTTAGGCTCAAATGTGTTGTGCAGATTAAAGAACCGTGCCAAGTCGGTAAAGCGTCGGGTCTCTGGCAGTGAAACCGTGGTTCGGTTCACGTCCAGGTAACGTTTTTTTTTAAATATTATTTTTAAAGAACTTTACTTTTTTGTTTGTACTTATAAATAATTGCTCCCTTTTGCATGTTTAACATTGAAACTTATTCACTGAAATAGATTAGGATAGAAAATCAGGTTAGATTTTATTTTCGTTATAAGCACTTTTCAACACTTGACACAATTCGTGAAAATAACGATAGAAAGTCAGGTTAGTTATTTTTTATTATACGCGATGGAAATACCACACATCATGATAAACACAAAAACTGCTCAATTCCTGCAGTAAATCACTCCCTGTGCTTACATCATTTTCGTGATCTTTATGATAGCGACCGGCATATCAATGTTGCTGTAGTTTCCTTAACTCGAATTAGTTCTTTTCGTTTATCGTTCACCCTTACTTCATATTTGTCACAACTTCTTGTTAGATATTTCTGCATTGTTTTGTTAATTGCTACGTCGCTACCAACGTTTGTAGAGCTCACTTATAGATTGCCTCGAACGTGACGTCATTGACTTATCCAAGATTGTTAGAATTAGAGGATAGGACAAAATAAAACAACTCATTTCGAACGTAATAACATCAGTTTGCCATCTTGGTGAGCACAGCCAGAATTTAGAAGGGTGCTGCTTACACATAATTTAAATATCGATATGCTAATTTGGTTAAATATCTTATACTATTAATTAAGCAACACACAAAAAAAAGTAAAACTTCGGTTTCATAAGCTGACCTCACTACCATTTTAAGTTTTCCCCACTCTCCTAAATTCTGTCTATGCATACCAAAATGTCAAACTGACGTTGTTACTTTAAGATTCATTTGTTTTTATTTTGGCCTATCCTCTAATTCTAACATCCTTGAATAGGTCAAATGACGTCACGTGTGAGACAACCTATTACTTAGGCTAACTTTTCATGCAAGCATGCTTTGCTTGCGATTAGGGTGAGTAGCCAATTGAAACACATATTCTACGTAAACTTAAAACTTATTTTTTTTATATGGGCCAGTCTAGTAACTTGGGACTTCGGCCCGTCACGATTCGCCTTTAGCTGTTAAAATCCACACCCATGCCCCTGCCGGGACTTGAGACCGCTCGACCACCCGGCCGGCACATGTTCTACGTATGACATGAATTTCTATTGGCTACTTATAGAGATCGCAAACAAAGCACGCGGCGAGCGCCTGGAAAGAAAGCCGGCCTTACTTCGTTCTATAAAAAATGCGTCGCTACAAGCTTAAAATTATACTGTTGTGTTTCGCTTCAGTATTACTTTGATACTTCAAAAATGCAAGAAAGACTAATAAATTTATCGTAAAAACTTAGGGTAAACGCGATGACAATGTGTGACGGCTGCTCTTCTTGCAAGCAAAGCAAGCAACGCTCGCTTGCAAGAAAAGCAACCCTAAAGTGCACAGAGTAAAACTAAGGGCTGATTTTCATGAAAGCTTGCGTTGTTTGCTTTGCTTGTGATTTGAATGAGTAGCCAATTGAAACAATCGTTTTAAGGCCCCCTATTACGTGTTCTACGTGTAACACGTATTTTAAATTGGCTATTCACCCACATCGCAAGCAACGCAAGCTTTCATGAAAATCAGTCCTAATGATTGCCAATTAGTTACCAAATTTAAAAAGGTTGGAAGAATAGAGGTCGCTGATCTCAAATCTAAAATCAATTTCTACTTCCCTGCGTTAGTAGAGGAACTAGTCTGCTTTACAGACAGAATGACAACAGTTAGAAAATAAAAAAAAGTACGAAATACTATCTAATTTTGTTCCTTTTCCCTTTGTAATTTTTCTTTTCATTCCTGAAATTTGAACTCACTTTAACTCATAATTTAGCAACACTGCAAATCCAATCCATTTTCAACTCAGACATTTTGCCGCCAAACGCAAGGAATGAAGTTCGTAGTGAGAAAATTAATCATGTCTTCTTGACAAGAAGTGATAAAAATAAAAGTTCTTTCACTTTTCAGAACAACGCACTTGATTAAAAAGAGAAAAGGAAAGTGAGTGCCTAAAGTCGAATGAACTTTCTTGCCGTTTGGATCAACAAATGTATTGACAGTGAAAGAAAAATGACTGTAGAAAAACGTACGAACACGAAGCTGAAGTAAATGCATTTTTCAACCACCTTTTGTTATTCGTTGCCAGACCTAAAAAGTAGAATCAACGAAGTTGATCAGGTGGTGAGATATATTTATTCACTTTGTTACACTGTAAAAAAAAAATAATACACATATTTTACAGTGGCGTAGGTATGGGGGGATATGGGGGATATATCCCCCCCTTGACAATACCTATATGAACTTGGAAGGAGAGTATTTCCAGAAGAAAAGAATTAAGTTATATTTGGAAACATATAA
>JAGDQP010032017.1:3096-15633 GCA_022664845.1 Lepisma saccharinum
TTTTTTTTTTAATAATGATTACTTTGAAAAATAGTGATATAAGCGGATAAGCGCTGACGTCTGGCATCTACTCTGTAACGTCCTGTAAATTACTACAAAGACTCTTTCACGTTTGTTTCTTTTCGCCCTCTGGCATCTAAGATCTTGCCCGAATGGAGATGATGTCACCTGATGATGTAACTACTTAATAACCAAGACGAGGTGAAAGACCACTTACGACAAGGACAATAATACCAACAACAAACTTCCGAGTTCTTTCAACTCTAAGGAGTGACTTTCAAGTGTTAAGCATATTTGGGAATCAATATTTAAGTTGGAAAGCAATAGTTAATTTGTAAAGTAGAAGGAAATCAGAAACTGACGTGTTGAAAGCTTGCAATGGTAGTGGTTGGTATATGGGTCGTATTTTACGGTCCAGAAATTTCCAGCAGCTGACAGACATCATAACACGGATGATACGTTCGCCTCACTAATCAACCATTTCAAAGATTCTTACTTTCGAAGTGTCATATAGAATTCACCTACCCACCAAAGCATAATTTATGCGATTACCATAGACAAAAAAACTGCCTGGAATACAATGCAGAACCATGGCCATAGCAAGGATTTGCGACTAGAGACAGGATAAGCACCCGAGGCTGAGCCATTCTCTCGCATGCGCAGACCCCTTAAACGTAAATATTACTTCCAACCATATGCTTCCAGTTGCCAATTTAGAGTATTTGTAGTATGTCGGAAAGCTAATCCAATGAACACAGGTTCGAACCCTGGTGTTTTTTGTTTTTTTTAATGAAAATAACTTTTTTCTTTTTTATATACATAAACGAATTAGGAAACAAATCAAATTAGCGAACAAACGCATGTGGAGGTTAGGTAAGTCAGGTACTGTATTTTTTTATTGTACACGCGATTAACTTGTGTTTTCACCAGGTGTCGTTCCTGTCGTTAGTCAGAAGTTTAGCAAGGCATTTGAGGTCTCACAGGAGACTGATTTACTAAAGCACGTGTATAAAACGGCATGTAGAAGTAAAAAAAATACCTTCGATTCAATATATTTAGAAGCACAGAAGTAACGCTGATTAAGTAGGACCACCAAGCATCCTTCTTTTGGAGCTGGAGTACTTTCGTTCTCTGCATTTAGATCAAGTTTAAAATACATTCTCTTAACAATTTCTTTTTATCATTTTTGAATTAAGGCGCATGCATTATTACATTGTCAAGTTTCCTGATGAGCTTGCTCGTCGAGGGAGCTGATCAGCAAACTCGACAGTATAATAGCAAAAGATCTGCCATGCTTGCTCAAGGGCAAGCCCGTGGAGCAAGCTTATCACTAAGTTCGATAGTGTAATATTTACGTACTTACACGTATTTTTACACAATTATTAGTAAGCTAACTAATTACACTGCCTGATAATGTATGTTTCCATTTCAAGTAAATAATTGTTTCGTACATTGTGAAATATTAAACCTAATCTATTTCTGAACTTTTCGTACAGTTGTTGGGTGCAGAAGTCATTGGACATTTAAGAACATATAGAATTATAGCATCTGATTCCCATCTCATATAATTTGCACCAAACTATGAATTTGTGCCGAAAGCACAGAGCTTCTTGCTCAACATTTACGCAACCTAAAGCGAAACCTGGTACATATTTTGCTGAAAGTGCCTAATTTCCGGGAAAAAACAAAACAAAAAAAAAAAACGTTCATTCCATTAAAACTTCAACTTTATATTCTATTTTTACAAGTAAGCTGATGTCGCCTACAAAAGATTCTCCTTGTAAAGTTATGCACTTCTGGACGAAATGGTGACATTACCATGGTCTTGAAAATAGTTTTCCAGAACGGCCTTGCTGTAACGTTGCCACGCTGCGTTGAATGTCAGGAATCTAAGGAAATCTTTGTCCTTTCAGGTTCTTTTCATTATTATTTATATTGGAAACAGACTCAATTGAGAGAGCGCTGGCTTAGTAATCGGAAGGTCCTGTGAACGATACCAATGGCCGCATATCCAGAGTGTGGTTTCTCTTATCACACCAGGCAAATGTCGTGATCGTACGTACAAAACTAGGCCATGAAGCAAAGCGAGTCCATCCATCCATCCTCCACCACATACCGTATAGTCCCATGGTCACTGACTGAGTGACTCATCAAAATTCTCAGGTCAAACTACTGGAGCTAGAAACACCAGTATGACCGAGAGTAGGCAAAGGAAAACGTCCAACAGCTTGAAAACTCGCCATCTTGGATCCAAAATGGCCGCCAAACCCATTGTTGAACAGAATATACAGCCTAAACCGCTGGGGCTACTGAAGTGAAATCTGGTATGAAGATACATTATCATGGCCGCCCAAAATACATTTTCCACACCGTTCAAGCTAGAGAAAATGAAATTTTATCTGAACGCGTACCATCACGAGTAAGTCACGACAATATAAGAAAACATTTAAAAAGTCGCCATCCAAAATGGCGGCCCCAAAATCCATTTTTCAAACCAAGAATAGGTAACGAGAAAAATACTAAATGTTGTAAACGTTGCCATTTTGAATCTATTATTTCCGCCAAGGATATACATGTAAATAATGCACAACCCGAACCGCTAGAGCTAGAGAAATGAACTTTGGAATTAAAGTTATTCATCAAGGTTAGGTTACGATAAACAAACAAGATGTCCAAAAGGTCGCCTTTTAGAATCCAATGTGGCCGCCGAAAGTATAAATATATATGTATAAAGAATGTACAGCCTGAAAAACTGGAGCTAAATTTACGACAAAAATTACGTAAACCTCAAAGTTCGAGGGCGTAGCCACCGCCAAACGCAGTCTATATATAAAAATGAAAGTATGTGTGTGTTACCATCATGCCAAAACGGCTTGACCGATTGGAATGATTTTTCGTACATGATGAGACACTGGACCAGGATACGTTATCATATCAGTCACCATCTTGGACTCAAAATAGACGCCACAAAACCATTTTTCACACCGTTTGAGCTAGAGATACGAAATTTGGCATGAAGGTGAATTATCGAGAGTAGTTTAAGAAAATATTACATTTTCAAAAGGTCGCCATCTTGGATTTAAAATGGCCGCCCAAAACCACTTTCCACACCGTTCGAACTAGAGGAATTAAATTTGATATACAGACGTACCATTACAAGTAGGTCACGATAATACAAGAAAACGTAAAAAATCGCCATCTTAATCAAAAATGGCCGCCCAAAAACGCATTTTCTAAACCACTGAAATTAGAGAAAAGAATTTTGGTATAAGGTGTACCATCACGAGTAGGTTACAATAAATGGGGCAAAACTCCCCTATGGGGGCGCAACTCATAGGGTGTGTACGGGGAAGCAGATCTGCACCATGGGAGCGCAGGCCCAAAACTCCACAAGTTGGGGCCGCAGCCAGACACGGGGAAGCGAGCATTCATTAGTCCCGATGACTGTTGCTAACATATTTTATTCACCCGCACAAACGGACGGGCAAATCAGCATAACTCCCCTATGGGGGCGCAGCCTCCTGGGGTCTGCGGGGCCAGATCTGCACCATAGAGGCACAACCCCCCGGAGAGTCTGGTTACGATAAAGGGAACGCAGCCCGCCACGGGGAATTGAATATTGGTGACAGTTTCCAACATATTTTATTCACCCTACACCAACGGGCGGGAAAATCGGCTAGTACAATATAATTACACAATTAATAGTTTAATATTGTGCTATGTTTATTATATATTATGTAGTGATATAAAACTAACTAATACTGCGGAAGCTGTACGCTTTTAAATAAAATAATAACTTCGTTTTCATATTTTGGACTCAGCATCTAAGGGTTCGGTGGCTTCGTCTTCCTACTCACATCTACACGTTTCCGATACGGCTCTTCAACATGGTTCTCATACACACAGTCAATTTTGTGATGCATCTTGGCATTGCTGTTTCAAGAAATAGGGTTTCTCCTTCCCCATTTTTAATTGAACATCCCATGTCAAATGTAACATATTTTTCTCATTTACTGCAGCCTGCTCACCACAGAAAATTATAACATAACATTATATAATAAGTAAATAAAACATAACATTATAAAGAAAGGAATTACACTTCACACCATTGATTTAGAATGTTTGAAAAACAGCACTCCCAGTTGAATACATCTCGATCTGCAAAGCCAGTAAGTATGCTAACCATTTGATTAAGACGCTTGCTTCAAGATTAAGAGCTAGCATCATGTACTTCTGGCTCTTCCCAAAATTAAAAACCGTACTAAAAGGAACACGTTTTGACACTATTTCCGGCACTGAGAGGACCACGACAGAGCCACCACGATCACTGGGCCCTTCCGAAAGCTTTCCAGAAATACTTCTAATCATGGAATCAACGTTTGGATAAGTGCATCGCTAGCCAAGGAGAGTTCTTTGAAGGAGATTAATTCAAATTTGAGGTAAGCTTATTACTTTGTTTGTAACAAAATTATTCACCGCATTTTTTATCACACCTTGTATTTGCAAAATTTGCAGGCAAGACCAAGAGTTCCATGCATGACCATTCGACTTAGTATGTTCGTATTCCAGCTAAAAGCTAAGTCCGGAATCTCAAGACCTTTCATTTTCGTTTGAGGGGCAAATGTATTCATTCAAATCCTGTCATATAGATATCGAAACAGCGTGAAGGAGTTAATAGCTGCCCTCCAACAAGTTGTGGGTGACGAGTTTTTGAGGCGTATCGTAGTCTACATGGACATCCTTGTACCAGGACGGGATACCGCTGACAACTTACAGCTGCTTGACAGTGTGTTACACCGTCTTAAGAGAGCAGGGGTCCCCGCGAATCTCAAGAAATGCAAATTTCTAACATTCACATTGCAGTTCTTGGGTTTATTCCCAGAAGGAATAACCAAGGATCCGGAATATGTCCGAGTGATCGGGAATATCGCTCCACCCCAAAGCCTTAAGAGTCTCCAAGAGTGCTCGAATTGCTGAAATGATGTTCCAAGTTTGTGCCAGGATACGCTCAGAAGTTTCAACCATTGTATCCGTTAATGAAGCAGGGTAAGAAATGGAACTGGATATCAGAACACGATGTATGACTACGAAACCTGAAATCGGAAATGTGGCAAAATATTATCATGCTTGTGCACCCTGACTTTAGCAAGCACTTTGTGATTATTGATAGGTCGACACAAAGCAGGGTGGCAATATTGTTGCAGATGGTAGAAAACGAAAGACGGATCACTGGGATTGTTAGCAGTGTTGAAGCCATGTGAAGCCTGTTATTCGATCACCGAAATAGCATGATGCATGCTGTGAGAAAATGGGTAAATTTACTTGTAGGTCACCATGTGGAAGTATTAACAGACCATCAGGCGTTAATATGAGGGCAATCCCAAAAGTACGTTCTCCTATATTTTTAGATACAAACCAACATTTTTTTTATAATAGTTACATCATTTTAAAGGTTGAAGAATGCTTTTTTATATATATATATATATATATATATATATATATATAATCGTCGTTTTGGTCATTACACTTTTGTAGACACTGTGGCAGTTTGACAATGTACGCCCCCATGTCCCTCAGGAAGCGTTGAACCTCATGTTTTACCTCGTCGTTGGAGCAGAACCGCCGCGGACAGACAAATGTTCCTTCAACGTAGGGAACAGGTGGTATTCACTCGGTGCCAAGTCCGGACTATATGGTGACGTTCTAACCAGTTTTGCAGGAGATCGACGGTTTGATGGCCAACGTTTGGGCGGGCGCTGTCGTGGAGAATGCTTACACCCTTGCTCAACTCTCCTCCTCTCCGGTCCTGAATTGCCCTTCAGAGTTTTTTCAGTGCTTCACAGTACCTGTCAACGTTTGTTCTTGTCCCAGCAGGCTGAAAATTGACCAACAATACCCCCTTCCGGTCCCAAAACACAGTTGCCATGACTTTACAGGCAGATTGTGTTTGAATTTTCACGGCTTGGGCGAAGAGGGATGCCGCCACTCACGTGACTGTTGTTTTCTCTCAGGTGCAAAGTGGAATGCCCAGGTTTCGTCACCCGTGACAATCGAGTCCAAGATGATGTCCTTATCGTCTGCATAGCGGCGAAGAAATTCGCGAGAAGAATCAACTCGTTGAAGTTCGTGGTCTTCTGTCAGCATACACGTTACCCATCTTGCATACACCTTCCGATATTGCAACTTTTCCGTTAAAATCCTGTGGATGAGGCTTCGGGAACCCTCAGGAACGAAAATATAGAGAGCATCCAAAGTGATCCTACGAACTTTACGCATGATTTCCTCACCTTCGCGACTGTCTTGTCGGAAATTGACGGTCTACCGGCCCTTTCTTGGTCGTGAATTTCAGTACGACCGGCTGTAAACTCTACACCACTTGCGAACGTTTTTGACATCCATGCACGACTGTCCTTACACTTCCGTCAATTGGCGATGCATTTCCACCGGATTAACGCCTTTTGCGTACAAAAATCGAATAACTGCGCGAACTTCGCACTTGACGCTAGTGTTCAACGGGAGCTCCATTTTCAATGGCTGTCAAGCCAAGACTGAGCATCCGAGCGAAGCGCAGGTGTGCTTATTTGGGAGTGGAGGAAGCGCCACTCAACAGTGTGGCCAACAACCGTATTAACAGTTTTTCTACGTCTCCCGAAAATAGGAGACCTTACTTTTGGGATAGCCCTCGTATATTTTAAGAACATCAAATTTTGGAACAATCTCCTATGCAGATGAAACATGGAACTCTAAGATTTGGATCTTACTATTAATTACATCCCGGGTGTCTCGAACATAGCAGCTGATGCTATCTCGCCATCCCGGGTGTCTCGACATGGAAGCTGATGCTGTCTCGCGTGCCGAACACCCAGAAAAGCATTTGTGTTCATTTCCTGCTGATTCCTAGAAGTCTTGGAGAATTGATCAAAGATGAGTTAAGGCACATGCAGGCTGAAGACAAGTCACTGGAAAAATATTTCAAGGGGATCGATGGCAGTGTAAATGTTAGCTGAAACGGAGTAGGAAAGAAATCAATGACAAAGTTTTGTAAGATAGATTATGGGGTTATCAAGAGATTTCCATGCTCCTAACAACTGGAGGGAGAGTAATGGTATGAGACTCGCTACGAGGACACATAATGAAGTGCTTCCATGAGGAGAAAGGACACTTTCGATTTGGCAAGACCTTTTTCATGAGCATAGAATTTTCTTCTGAGAGGTTATGCGCATCGACATCAGGAACCACGTGCAGGACTGTGGCGGACTCTCATCCACCTCAACGGATACTGAAGAGTGTCAGTATGGAGAAGCCACGAGACATCTCATCAATCGACCTCTTCGGGCTCATCAATCGACCTCTTCGGGAAATTACCCCTCACCAACGAGAGATACGCTTAAGTATGCATGTGGCTGGACGTACATACTAAGTACTTATTGGCGTACCCACTACGGAACGCGACAAAACTTTGTTTTGATAGGATTGTGTAATTGAGATTATTAGAGCGCAACTGTCTCACTCTAAGTCAGTCAATTAGCAGAATAGCTTATTGGGAATGAGGCATACGACGGGTGTGGCGGTGGTTGGGCGATGCCCAGGATATCAAGTGGGAAATGTGGTAATTGTGTGATACGGTTCCAAAAAGATCTGCATAATGATTTTCACGTCTTCCAGCATTGGTATCTAGAGATCTTCGTTGCCATACAAACGCAGCATAAGTTAAGATGGGTCTGATCATCATTAGATATTTAGCGCAAGAAGTATTGATACACCTAGCAAAGTTATTTATGAAGTCAGTATAAATGAACACTTCTGCACGAAACTTTATGATAAATAAGAAAGTAAGTCACTATTGCTTTTGTTAGACGATATTCTTCACCAGATGAGACAAAATATTGTACGAAAGACTGTTGTCAAAAAATAAAGAAAGAAAGAAAAAAGTGCAGAAAATGAACGAGAAAAAAGCACTGATACATTTGCATTTCGTCAAGTTCCGGCGGAACGGGAGGGGTGGGCTTGCTCATCCTATTTACTTGTTCAGTCTGGATTGCCGTGTGTTTTTGTGTTCATACGATAGGCCTAGGGTTGATGAAAGAAAATGATTGAAGAATTGTCACAGATCTAGGCGTCACAGAAAATTAAATATGACAGAATATTGATAAGAAAAGTAAAGGCTAGTAATAAAACTAGTGCACCAAAATTAGCAGCTGCGCTTAGATAAAAGTTTAATATCGATGTCTCTGCTAGCACTATGTGAAATTATTTACGAGCTAACGAGTTACATGGAAGAAGTTCGCAAAACAAAATATTTCGTAAGCGAATCGAACAGAAAGACTCCAGTTTGCTAAACAGTATATAAACGCAAGCCCAGGTAATGTCATTATTTTGAAAAGACATCTTAGCGCATCATTCACGCACTTTCACCCCTTTGTAGTAGAAGCAAGATCAGCCTGATAATCACCGGCCTGACGACGACCGTAGCTCAGCTATTACACAATGGGTTCGAGGATTTGCCTTTTCAGCTCAGTATTCCTTTTTCTACATCTTTTTTGCTTCCATCTGAACCAAAAATATACATTTTCATTTCATCCATAAAAATAACACGATTCCAAAATAACAGCTTGCGTTTATATACTGTTTAGTAAACTGCAGTCTTCCTATTCGATTCGCTTACGAAATAATTTTTGTGAGCTGTTTGTTCTTTTATGTAACTCGTTAGCTCGCACATAATGTCGCTTAGTGCTAGCACAGATATCAATATTAAACTTTTATCTAAGCGCAACTGCTAATTTTGGTGCACTAATTTTACGATTACCCTTTACTTTTCTTATCAATGTTCTTTCAGTATATTTTTCATACCCATCGTATGCCTCATCCTCGATAAGCTATTCTGCTAACTGACTGACTGCCTTAGAGTGCGATAGTTGCACTCTAATCGTTTCAATTACGCAATCACATCAAGCCAAATTTTTCGCCACAGTTTCTTAAATAATTATCGTATGTACTAATAACATTTTTAAGGAGATTGAAAACATACAACCCATTGTTTCATTGAGTGGTTTCTGGCATCACCCCAACTGGCGGATGTTGAAGCCTAATATCCATTGTAGGCACTGGGGAGCGGTTTTCATGAAGCCTCCCTGCTTAGAGAAGGCTCCTTCTTGTAACAGAATCTCTTAATTCGGTACGTTGGAGGAATTCTCATCGTTAGCAGCAACCGAGGTGGGTTTCATTGCACTTATGAGGGGGACTCAGGGTTTCGGAATCGGAAGACCTAGTCTTTTATAATGCCGAATATAAGCAACAGACACGAACCCAAGTACATATTTTCACCCTAGGTGCCCATACAGACTACTGAGAAGTCCGTATTATTACCATTGGTTTTCCTGGACCCGGGAAACATATGTTGCCCGAATTGTTAAGCTGCGCGTACTATTACAATTGAAGGTTTATACGTTCTAACTCTGACATGTTAGTTATCTTTTCTCTCCTCTCGCACTAGGTAAATCACATGTTACACTGAAGTCTCAAAGGTCATGGGATAGCGGGAGGAAGGAGCTGACAGTGCGGTAACATCGTGGCACACAGATCGAACTGCGCGAAGAAGTTGCAGTGTGGTCAGTTAGGCTTCTGTGAGTGCAGCGAAACGTCTTGTACCGTGGTAATGACAACCCGACGGGAATTATCGGCATTTCAACGCGGGATGGTAGCTGGTGCTAAACGAATGGGGTATACGATTTCCGAAGTCGTCCGGACACTGAACTTTATTCGTTCCACAGTGTCAAGGATGGACCATGCGTACCACATTGGAGGGAGTACGGACCATCAGGAAAACCGCACTGGCCGTCCACGGGTGTTGACAAACCGCGACCGGCGACGCCTGGGCAGACTCGTTCGAGCAAACAGACAAGCAACAGTGCGTGATCTGACAGCAGGAAACAATGCAGGGCGTCCCAGGGACGAATTTCAGAGGTCAGTGCAGCGACTCACATGCGCTCGGGAACACGTAGATTGGGCCTCCGAGGACCTGTAACGTGTACCGTGGTCAGATGAGTGAAGTTTCCCATTAGTACGCGCGGATAGTAGGGTCCGGGTGTGACGCAGACTCTATGAGATAATGCATGAGTCCAAGTTGTCAATACGGTACTGTGCAAGCTGGTGGTGGCTCCGTCATGGTGTGGGGTGTGTTTACCTGGCATGGATTGTGGTCTCTGGTCCGCTTGAACCGGACATTGACCGGTAAGTGCTATGTTCAGCTGCTGGGTGACCATCTCCAGCCCTTTATGGACTTCGTGTACTCTGCCAACATGGAATTTTCCAGGATGCAATGCGCCATGTCACCGAGCCGCAATGGTGCGTGATTAGTTTGAGGAACATTCTAGCAACTTCCAACGCATGATTTGGCCCCCTAGATCGCCGAAGACGAACCCTATAGAGCACATATGGGATATCATCGAACGAGCTATTCGTGCCCAGGATCCTCCAGCTGCAACAACCGCCGAATTGTGGACGGCAATCGAGACTGCATGGCTACACATCACTCCAGTAGACTATCAGCAACTTATCGCGTCCCTGCCACGTCGAGTTGCTGCACTTCGCCGTGTTCGAGGAGGTTCCACACATTAATTAGGTAGGTGTCCCATGACCTTTGACACCAGTGTTATCTATCACAATCCCACTGACACTTTCAAATAAACCTAGTTTTGCTGTATTTAATCGGTAAATAGGCGGGCGGGGGTACGCCAGTCCCCCACCAAGTGAAATATTGTTTTTTCATTGGTTTCGGTTAAGTTTAGGCTTACACTTCTGGTTCCTTTTCTATCTTCCAAAAATAAGTGACCTGCCAAGATCATATTTCCTATCTGAGTCGTCATTTCCCTCTAATGTTACTCTGAAGTTACTGTGGAAGTATGGCTGATCCCCACACGCACCTACTTAGGTTTGGATTTTTGTTAAAGTTTTTAGTTGAATATTTGTATATTATTGCGTTCTGTGGTCCCTTGTTTAGATCGTAGTCGAATGCACAAATAAATCAGAGGGATTAAGTACTAGGGAATGTTTGCTTTTCAGTTCCTAATTTTGCGAGTGGCTTCTGTGTGTATGATCAACACAGAATTAAAATGTTTCTCGAAATGTATTCTTGTATACACACAGAAGTAGAAAAACGAGTACTGGGGAGGTAAAGTAATAAAAAAAAAAAGATATTAATCCTAAAAATCGATTCTCAAAATTGAAGAGAACACTGAATAAACAAACACTGTGACAGTATGATGAGACAAGGCTTCAGAGGAGAGATCCACAGCAATATTCATTCTTGTACTTGGCACACACTCGAAAACATCTGACACGCATTAAATTATATCAAAAGATTTCTTTTCTTTTCTTTTCTTTTTTTTTTTAAAAAAAAAAGGAAAAATCGACTAACATATATTCTGTGGCGAATGCAGACCCACATTTACTTTGATATGAGTGACAAATTGTTGCCTGGGTTTGACCAACAAACAAGCGACTTTATAACAATCAATATCAATGGCTCTTGTACCCATGTGAAGAACAGACAAGTTTTAACATGGAAATGAAAAGCTGGCAGTTTTCACTCCCGGCAGCAGCTCCCTGCATCATTTATTTGATTCGAGAAGGATGGCATGAAGACTCCAATACTATTTTCAAGGTCTTAACAACAGAAACTTTATTAATTTATGTAACCATGTTGCTATGACTACATATAAACAATCAATCCGTGAAGGGCTGTTAGAACACTTACTGAAACTGTCAATTACATCGTTAACACATGAATATTCCAGGAGTCGCGTAAGCTTCTTTCTGGACAAAAGTGAATCTGCAATATCACAATTTCATCCAGCTTATAAGTGGTACACAGCAATTATTATGTTTATATATCGAGAATATAATTCAATTTTCTAGGAAAGAAACTTACTTAAAGCTGATTTCCTATGAAGTGAATCTTCAGGAAACTTGGTCAAAGGCGTATGTTATTCAGATACTATGTTGTCAAATTTTATTATATTTGAATCCATCTCTTATCCCGCTCATATATACATCAGAGAAAAAAAAAAGTACAGTACAGCATCGGTTATCCGGAAGGTTCTCAGTAACAAACAAAAATGAAGAAATAAGCTTTTTTAAACATCCACAGTATTTTTATGCTGTATATTATGATGGTTCAATCTAAATTTCCTTTAATACATACTCTGTGCAATATGTTCGAACTTATTTCCGTTTATGGCTACAGTAAATCTTTAATAGTCCTATTTTATTACCCTAAAAGCATTGAACACAAACTTCTATTAGATATAACAAGATTAGATGGGTAAATTGGTTCTATTTCCACAGTTAGCGCTCTATTTTAGGTAATAATAATATATTATCCAGATTATCGGTTTTCCGGACACTATCGGTCACCAAGTAGTCCGGACAATCGATACTCTACTGCATTATACATAGTTCTGAAACACTGGCAAACGCTGAATTAAACACTGCGAATATGCATTAGACTACTCCCTGTAACCTCCTGAACATTCGCAT
>JAGDQP010032018.1:0-21563 GCA_022664845.1 Lepisma saccharinum
TTAATAACCCATTGGTTTTAAATATAAAAATATGTTATTAAATATGAAGGTCATTGTACCATCGTCATTTATTACTTCAGTTTCAAATTAGCGTTGACTGACGGCAAGTTTCGTAAAATTTTGAATTTTGAGTGTTAAAACTGTTCTGGTGCTTCTCGAAGTTTTCGTGCTAGTTGAAATATGCATAGCTTATTCAAGTATAGTCAAATCGAATTTCTATCAACTGTAAAGAAATTTGACTAAACCCGTCTCGAGGGATGAATATTTTGTAGATAAACACTTTTGGGTCAAGATTAAGCATGGTAGCGCCCAGAGACTGAACGTAGGTAGTATACCCGCATTCACGTAGTAAAACTCAGAAATGGGTAGCAGGACCGAACCTAAGTATCTCTCCAGTGCCGATCCGAGTTTCGCGAACGTAACCATTAGACCAGAAAGTGTGAGCGTTATTTGATTATAAGTGTAGTTTAAAATGTAGCTTATTGTTCATTCGTATTCACTTTAAACGCTTTGGGAAGCGGAGGTTGCTGAGTTCTGGTACGCATTTCGAATAACGCAGGTTCAAGTTCTACACACGCTGCCTATGGATAGATTTGTCGAAATTTTCCTCAGCCGAGGCAGATTAACTGAGTGGTATCAAGACTAAAAGGCCCGACTTTGTCCATCCCTTCCAACGAGGATAATGCTCGTTCAAGGACGTCATTTCTAAGATCTTTGTCCTATGGTTGGTTTAGTCCATAAATATCTGGATAGCACAGTAATGGGAATTACCTGTAAATAAAATTATGTACGTAAAGAGCTGTTTAGGGAAATAGCTAGCTGTTTATATGCTTGTACCCACTACGCATCAGTGTACAATTGTGCGCATCAGTGTGCATTCGTACTTTCTTCTTTTTTTTTAATTTTGAAGAGCAAATAGAGTAGTACGGAAGCTTGTAGTCTAAAATCATGCCATTACTCTTTACTTAATCACATTTTGATTAGAACGTCATGTTTAAGAATAATGTTCAGTGATCCTCATTTAGCCTTCCATGATCTATCAGTTGTAAGCTTGTTGTCTTCCCCATTCCTAGTTTTATCGTATCTTCTTTTCCCAGCTCTGTAACTAGCTCCAGAGGATTGTTGAACCGAGCAGTGAGCCAGTAACAGTTGCCATCAAGTGGAGAACACGTGCATGCTAGGTCCCAGGGGATAAGCTGTGTTCCCGATAAATTTTTCCGAGCAAAGAAGGAACGTTCTCTGTAGATCTAGTCTAGAGAGCAGTTGTCTGAGCGTTTTAAAAATTTGGACGTGTTAGATGTATCTTTTATGACTATTGATAAAATGTACAGTATCTTCCGACATTGTGTTTAGAGCTAAAGAATTCATTACTTCCTGTGATACTTGCATGCACAGGATTGTTATTATAGTTACGGGACAAGATACTTTCTGTCTAATGCTTAAGATATCGATATTAGCATAAGTTCGATTCGAGCCACGTTTTTACGTACGTTGTAATTGTAAGGGTATTGTGCGGAGTGCATTCAAGGATTACAACCTACTGAAATAATTAGACAAACTACTTTGCGACAGAGAATCATATTAGAAGTATTCGGTTACGCCCAGGCATACTCAAGCTCATTTACTGAGGAGCTACTGAAACATTATGTGCTATGTTTGCTCTGTTTGCAAAGAAAGTTTCCTTCGAAATATTCTGGTCTCAGTTGCTAAGAAGTACATGGTGAAAAAAAAAAGTGGGTTAAAATTACAAGAAGAGTTGGCAATTAATATCAACTGTTGACGTGTTCGTCACAAAAAAGTAACACCACTGAGAAAACTGGTCATAATCGCAGGTAAAATAATTATTACAAGTAGATTAAAAAAAAAATACACACTACAAATGAACTTATAATAGTTATGTGATGTCTCTACAGTATTAACTGATTTCAAGATTCCGGAAATTAAGCACTAATTATTGTTTTTATGTGTGTAGTGACTGACAAAACCAAAATACAATGTAAGTAAATGTAATCCAATGTTACTTGTGGTTCACTTGGAGCAGTCAAACGGTAGAAAAGGAATGAAATTACACAGAAAATACCATAATCGTTGAAAGTACAATATTTTTTAAAACATTAGTATTTTGTGTGACCACCGTCTTAAATGCAACTATTCTACGGGCGTACACTGTAAAAAATAGTTGTGTTAAATCAACACAACACACGGTGTTAATTATGGTACTGTGAGAAAAAAAAGTTACGGCTGCAGCTAGATTTGAACATAGGTTGTTTAGTTAGAAGTAGAGCGTCTTACCGACGTCAGATGAAGAGAGTACTAGATTGAAACAATATAGAGGATACAAAAAAATGTTGCTGAACCCCAAACACAAACAAAGTTACTCTCACGACTTATGCCATGATTTAATCACTTTTCCATCGGTCAGTTATGGATCACAATCCCCATTCATTGAGAATATGTTCCATTTCTATGAAAGGTAGCGCAGTATTTGACATATTATGATAAGAAAGCAGTAATGCTGCTCAAGTGTTTAGCTGTCGCCATCTTGCTTGCTTTCATAGAAATAGAATATTCTCAATGAATAGGAATTCTGGTTTCCAATTGACAAATGGGAAGTGATTAAACCATGGAATAAGTCGTGAAAGTAACTTAGTTTATTTTGGGGGTTCAGCAACATATATTTGATCCCCTACACTGGTTAAATCTATAGTGTAGTAGTTTAATTCAAATGTTGTTCTTTAAATATCATTTGCATCTAGTGCTTTTCATGTCTGACGATTTAGCAAAGACGGTAAGACGCTCGACTTCTAATTGAGCAACCCATGTTCAAATCTCACTGCAGCGTAACTTTTATTTTCACTGTACCGAAATCAACACCGTGTTTTGTGTTGGTTTAACACACAAAAGTGGTAGTCACGCTGGGACACCGCATTGTGTTGAATTAACACAGCTATTTTTTACAGTGTACTGTTTACAAGTGTTTCACACAGTGTACCTGTAGTTTGTGAAACAAGATGCGAATCAGTTTATCAGTGAGTTATCTTCTTCATTGAAATATCTTTTCTCAGAAAGTTTTCTGGACATAATATGCCATAGATTCTCAATCGGATTCATATCCGGTGAATTCGGTGGCTACACTAATGTTTGTGTACCCATGCTTTAAAACCAGTTTTTGACGTCTTTTGCCTTGTGACATGACACATTTCCATTTTGAAAAAT
The DNA here is from genome assembly GCA_022664845.1 of Lepisma saccharinum. NCBI lineage: Eukaryota > Metazoa > Arthropoda > Insecta > Zygentoma > Lepismatidae > Lepisma > Lepisma saccharinum. The sequence goes on from JAGDQP010032018.1 coordinate 3,217, forward strand.
TAAATTATTCAAATTCCTACTTGAGAAATAGTCGGCAGCTGTTAACAGTAATTCGATTCAGAATTTCACTATAATATGCGGCATTAATCGTTTTATTGCAAACTTCTATTCGTCCCACGCTTATTGTTGTGAAGCATCGGCACATCATGATGCTCTCAACATGGTGGGGAAACACAATCTGGCTGCCAGTTTTCTCTTTTTTCTAATCAGTAATTTCACTTCAATGTCATTACCTACAATCATAACATTCTGTCGTCGGAAAATTTCACATGGAACCACTGCCTACACTCCATGCACTGTACCTCCTTGCCAACTCTCTTCCGGCCCTTACGTGGTGAGCATGCAAACATGGCTGCTTTCTTTAAGTTTTCTCCTTAATCCTTCTTTCATTCAATCGTCTGACAACAGTCATAGGATTCTAATGAAACCAGCATCAAAAAATACATTTTCTGCAATTTCCCTGGAACTGGAAGCTGTAGATGATAATGGCGAACGAACAATATGCAGACTCATCCGCGCAGTTTTTTTCTTTTTTCTGCCACACCGTTCTCGTCGAGAACATAAACCGTGTGTTTCTTGCTCCTGTATTATTCTAGCAAAGGTCGTGTGATGCATCCTTATTCCTTTGACAGTGTGTCTATTTGTGTAGACCTGACTTAATAATGCCATGATTCTTCATTGTTTACGTGGAATTGTGCCATACTCACTTTTTCCATATTTCGTATTTTACAGAAGTAGAGAGGCACTTCAACGGCTTATAATGCCACCAAATATAAGTAAAACACTATTTTGTACTTGCTTAAGTCAATCAGAAACAAATTACTTAAAAAAAAAAAACTTTGAAAAAAAAAAAACAGTAAGGAAAACAACATACTCAATTTCCCACCATTTGCATATTACGTAAGCGAATCTGAACTATTGTAGGAAACAAGCTACTGCTATGATGCATCTGAAACTTCAAACTTGCTGTTGACACGTAAATAACAGCATTATATCTTAAAATAATTCACAAAAATCGTAATCATGTAATGCATGCAATTTTTACGAATGGTGCTATTTTTTGTGAGAGACATATATATATATATAATAAATCACAGCCATATTCAATCCACTAGTGGATGAGGCCTCTCCCCGAAGGGAGGAGTCGAGGCCCGGGATACTCTTCCGGAAGCCTCGGAGGAGTTGGTCTACTGCCCCCACGCTCACTGTGATCGCCATTGTCTTTTATTCACAGCAGCTCCCCAATTGTCCTCACGATGCTGGGTCAACACCGAAATTTTTTAACCCCACCGGGAATCGAACCCGGGACCGCTCGCACTGAAGTCGAGCGTGCTACCGACTAGGCTACGCAGGAGCTCATATATATAGTTCTTCATCATTGTTGATATTTATTCTCCCTATGTTGTCGATGTTAGCTTACGTTCACTTAGTTTTTGAACTCCTTGCAATTTACTATTTTGTATAATCGTGCTAATTTCTGTATGGTTATTGACTCTGTCATAGCTTCGCACTCATCTATAATATGTAGGCTATTATGTTAATTACGTAAACATAAGTATAGGCATTCTGATCTTTTAATATGGTTTTGTATATTACGTCTTAGTTTATTTATAAAGAAAGATATATTACAGTTTTAAATAGCACCATCTACTTAACATGTGGAGAGTTAGTGTTGTCAGAGAAATAGGTTTCTCAGATTGTTGCTTTGATCTGGTAGGTAGGGTTTCTAACTATGGATTGGAAATCCATGATGGATATCTGAACTCAGACATTGTTAATTTTAGTCTGTATTGTTAATAATGGTAATCATTGAAACAAATATTTGTTTGAAGATATTTTTTTAGTCAGTATTTAAGCCTACATTGTTAGTGGATTTTTTTTCATATGGTTGAACCTTCTTTTCCATCATGTCATAATTTGATTTACGACTTATTAATTGGTTGGAAATAGAACGTGCAGTAGGTATGGGGTGGTGGTTATTTGCCTAACATGTGAGTTCAGACAAATTTATATTTTTCAATAACTCGTGGTAGACTGGAGTGTACGCCCGTATCATTTTCCAAAATTGACCGCCAGTGCGTAGTAACTTGCAACAAGTGGGGATAATACATGGTAAATAGCGGTTCGTTATACACCTATGTCAGAAAATGAGTTCCATCTACAAGAAGCTCATATGATAAGCAGTGTGTGTACATCATTTTATGAACCTTAAAAAAAATGAAAATGGTAGTTGCGATGTGATTAACAACTTACTGTAAAATGTTTATTGTATTATTATTTTTTTTAGTAACATTACATGTTTTGAGTATAAGTGTACATAATATGAATGAGAAATAGTGGACCTGAGAAACAGAAATTAATCGTTGAGGGGATTTTCTTTAATTAAAGATCAATCAAGGTGAAAATAATATTTATGTAGAGTTTGGTAAGACAGAAAGGTAATTTGCTAAAGAAAGAATTTGAATTGTAACCAAAACTTTGCTACAGGTTTTCAAGGTGAATATTTTTCGGTAGTCCTTTAGAAAGATATGCAGGTGTCCGGAATAAAGAAGTTGCAGATCTCAAAAATGAACAGACAAGCAAATAAACGCGAAAAGAGGGATGGCATGTAAGCGTGCAGTTACATGTAACCCAAGGATGTCAACAAGTGGTATACTCTTTAGATTTTTTTTAAAAATAAAAAGGTCTTCTGTTATTATGTTTGAAGAACATTTTTTCCTACCAGCTAGTTTCGGTATGCGAGTATTGCTCTTATGTAAAGACAGCAAAATCTCGAAATATGTCGTGACTAAGGTGTGACGTCGTTTTAAATGAATTTATGCTGGAGGCTATATTTCATTTTCTGTCCAAATACTTCTATATATACTTACACATTTATTATTTTCGCTAAGTAGACGCTTTTTGTTATATCGTCATCTTTTCGACATTCTTTCTTATTTTTTTTTCTGAAACTCACAATATCTTTTTACATTGTACTGTTTCAGGATCATATGTATATACAATATTGTTGGTTTGAGGCTAAAAATGTTCTGTTTTGCTTCCAAGTCGAAACTGTTTTCTACTGTTTGTGTCTTCTGAGATGAGGAGAAATGGAAGAAACCTTCGGGGCAAAGTAAAGCCAAAAGAATTGAAAAACGAAGAAGACGTAAGACGTAAGGAAGAAGAACAGCGTGGTTTTCCACTTCGTGACTTGCTTCTCCCAGTGCAAAGATGTTCCCACGGTGAGGCAAAGGCTTCGGGCAAGTCCCCTTAGACTCCTTGGAACGGGTTTTACCTGTTGTCTGTAATAAACCCCACTATAATCACACCCATTTTCTTGGATGAGAAATCTTTTGAAACTCTTTTTTTATATATATAATTCTTTTTTTGTTTCAAATCGGATCACCATTATTGGAAATATTTACAATAGGGGAAACATATCTCGTTGATACACCGTCGGCCTCTTTTTACCCCCTCCTGTCATCTTTTAGCAGCTCCTTTCTCTTTGTCTCGTACGTACGTACGTAATTACAAGTTTCTGCTATCGTGAATTATTGTGCGCGATATAGATTAAAGCTCAAAAGATACTTCTGGAAGATAATACTGGGATCATTTAGCATATTATGGAGTAGAAAGCTGTGCAGGTGGACGTAACAGAATCCAGTATTGAAGTATGGATCAAGAAAAGTCTTGTGTAGCAAGTTGAACCATTATTTGTTTTAAACATGTAAAACTGTTTATATATTGTTAAATATCCTGGTGTTATAATTTCGAAAATCAAAATTTAAAGTTGTTAGTCACAGACGAGAGAGAGAGAATTACTTAGAAGAGGTATCTGGAAATGCCTTCATAACATTTTGCTTTTTAAAAGTTTCTTTCGCAAAGAAAAGTGTCTGACTGTGTATGAATATATCATGGCAACGCAAATCTCGAAGTTAAAACATTTTTTTAATGAGTTCTTTAGAAGTTCCATTTCCGACAAACCATATATTCTTTTGAAAACTTGTATTTGTTTTACATCAGACAGTTTCTGTTTCCAAAAATTAGACTCAGATTCATTGCAAATGGTCAAAATATGAAAACTTGCACAAACCTTGAACCAGTATTATGTGACAAGTAGATGTAAATCATTTATTTTAATCTCGGAATAACAATAATAACTTAGAGCTGCCCTCTTTTTTATTTATATAAATATAAATATTTATTGAAGTACATGACCTAATGTTTGAAATCGATGTACACAATAAAATATTGTTTAACAATACGTGGAAGTGCACCAAGAATTACTATATTTGCTTGGTTGCTAAGTGTGTGATTGTTATTAGGAACAAACTGTCGTTCATTATGTCTAGTATTTTCGTCAAAATGGCTAATCTAACAGCATGCTTTATTTATTTCAGATTAGTGAGATAAGTTGAGCGATTTTGATAGGGAACTTTTGAAGTTAAGAGGCCTAAATCTTTTCGGTTAGCGCCAAGATAGGTTGATTTAAATCTTCCAATTTACGCATTCCCAAGAATAATCAGGTCGATTCTCTTTGTAAACTATATAACTTGCGTATATGCGAAGCGCGCCGTAAAAAGTATTTTATAAGGGGGAATAGCGGAGCGCCGTGTAGTGCGTAGCACCTAACATCTCTTACCGTTGGATCTCCCTCTTTTCTCGCTATCTCTGTTTCTCTGTTTTTCACACACATACACGTACACACGCAAAGCAAATAAAATACCGAACGGAACGGCCACGTTTTTTGATGGCCGGGGTCACGCTGCCTGCGCATCTAATCAAAGGACATTATTTTTAATCAATAAGTCCGGAGACTCAAAATGATAGTCCCCAGAGAAGAGGAGTAGGGTTGTGCCTAATGGTGATTACGGGAACATAATGGCTACCCAATTGGACGAGGCAAGACGACACAAGTCCCTCTAATTATCGGCTGCTTCCGCCTTTTTACTTCTCGAACGAGCAACGCAACACTGGTAGTGAAGATTTGGAGAGAGAGAAAGAGAGTTGGGACCATGCAACGTCCAACCGTCGTTTTCCTATAGTACGCATATTCATGGTATTAAACCGGCGAATATTTATGGTATCAAGGTTTAATTTAAACTGGCAAGTGTTGAAGTCGTATTCATTTGGCAAAAATTATAAAATAATGAAATTTTGCGTCGAAGCGTTATTTTCGAGAATGAAAGACCTTGAAGGTCATAAAATTAACATATTTAATGTAGAATCTTTATCCCAGATTTTTTGTAATGTTTGATTTGCTGTGAACTATTTCGTTAAAACCAACTACACTGAAGTTTCAAAAGATGAGAAAACATTAAAATTTGGTGACAAATGGGCTCCTACTGGCAGATGCAGAAGTGTATAGAATTCCATGAAGCAGTCTGTGCGTATTTTTTTCACTAGTATGAATAAATTACGCACTTAATAATATCTATTGAATATTAAATCTTGTACAGTGTGTTGGACTTGAACTTATAAAGTTGAAAGTAATAATATATCTTCAAAACTCTAAAAAAGCAGAGGTTTGTAGTGAAAATATGCACTGTATTTATAAGTGTTTGTAAGTGACTCATCTGTAAAAAAGAAAATGCGTTATCTTTCCATATAACATAATCGGAGAGATAAATATGTTTTAGACCAATGTCTTTAACTTGAAATTCACTCCAGATCGACCTAGATCGTAATTTTATTCAAAGAATGAATCATTTGTCAGTCTTAGACAGTTTCGGAGAAGATAGTTTTTGTTCTATCAACCTTTCGTTAAATTGACTAATGAGCCAATAGAAAGGTCAAATGAATGTCCAATAAGTAGACAAAGCAGCTTTTGTTTTTTCTGTTGTATGAGTTTTGTTTGTTTGTTTCTTAAGTTGTATCTTGGCTGTAAAATCGCAATTCAGTTTTATGCTCTGTTTATCGCAATATGTTTTAACTAAGGACATTTAAACGTATATCTTTGTAAGCATGTAGCTCCAGTCATGCTAACAGTATAATTGGATAAATTGTTAGCTTCTCTCGTTTAACCGCAAGCGAACATTTAACTAACGAATGCACGCACCTTTCCGTTCACGAGAGCGAGAAAACCAAATTTTCAGTCCACTGTGGGAATCTGTATTGTCCTTCTGAAAGTCCAGTTTTGATGTTGACGTGGTTTTGGAAAGAATAGTATTTAAAAAAAATTAATGATGATAACACTTTTTTTTTTTATTATTTAGATATTTAGTTGTTCTGTTTTGTTTTAATATGTCAGTGGCAGTTTGTGACGGAAATTGTCTTCTTAGTGTACACAAGGATCTGTTAAAGTTTTAAAAGGAAGTTAAATGTTTTCAAATATATCAGATTTTGAATGCAAATTGGAACAGCTGGATCTCGTTGAATATTCGACATTACAGCATTCTGTACCTATTTGATATGGAGCTCAAGAGATATTAGTAACGTCGTGCAAATCTGAAGTTGTACTAAAACTGTGATTACGCAGAATTCATTCTGTTGAATAGTTTCCGTGGTGTTCTGGTTTCTAGTATAAAGGATTCGTTAACTGCACCACTGGATTAGGGATGGATGGATGGATTGATAGTATGTTGGAATAAAGATATTTATTTTTGTGTCGAATGACGTAGAAGTGGTTCTTCATATATCGATGTAGGCTAAGGAAACGAAATGTGAGGCATTAACAGTCTATGTGTGACATAACAGCTAAGTTTTGTAGTCTACATATTAAGCAATGTCACACAAAATACTGTTAGGTTTTTTCTTGCAGGTACACAAAAGAAATAATGATGGTTTTAAATGTTTCAATTGCTGTACTTTTATAAGTTTTTAAATTTTCTTTCATTGTATGCTTGATCAGTCTTTGTCGGGATGGTATCTAAACAAAGGCTACCTTTTCTTCCCTTACCCGGAAGTGTGATCGCCTAGAAACGTCATCTCTCAGAACTGACGGACTTAGGTCATGGCTGCTAACTAAATTCATAACTAGGACGCATTTATTTTTTCGATATCTAAAAAAAATGAGTTGAGCGAGTGTTAGACATTAGTTCAGTGTTTTAGAAAATTAATTGAGTCTCATTATCAAGATAACGGTAATACTTTAACATTCTACTGTGGTTGAAACCGTGAGGATATTACCATGCATTAGTCGATCAGATTTGATTGGATTCTGTTCAAGTATTTTTTCGTCATGTACGAATATGTTTAATACACTAAACCTCGATTATCCGGAACGGATCCTGTGGTCCCATCAAGTCCGGATAATGGAGGTTGAATCTCGTTACTACGGGAGCAGAAAATGTTTTAAGATTCGAATATGGTTAAAGCCTTAAAGTACTTTCCTATACCGTTTTCTGTGTCAAGTCTATCTGAAATCGATTAAATCGTTCCTTTGTTATACTGGAATATCTTTTTAATAATTCCGTCTATTTACCACGGAAGCGATGTATGTTCGGACAAACCTACATCAGTATGTCAGGTTGGCTGAAATCAGATTAATAGTTTCTACGTGATGCTCAAATATGTGTGCAATAAGTGATTCTCGTTACCATGGAAACTGTATACTCTTTAACATTCCAATACGTTTAAATTGACTTTAATACATCATTATGTGAAATTTAGCTGTAGTCAGATCAGTCACTCCGACCTGATTTCTAGTATGTGTCTAATAGCAAAGTCTTGTTACCGTGTAAACGGTAAATAGTTCTACACTCCCATGATGTTCAAGTCGTAAGGTTTGAGTCCTACAGAATTTGGAATAGTTCCCACATGAGGCGCGAATGGAAGTTTTAGTAATGGATTTTCGTTACCATGGAAATTGTATTAATGTGAAAGTTCTGGTGTGGCTAAACCTTGGAGAATTGTCCACTATCAATATACCGAGTTTGGATGTAATAAGTCAGCCGTTCTTCTGTAATTCGTAAAATTCATTTTTCCTTTGACTACCATTACCATGGAAACTAAACAATTTTTCGTTATTCTGGAACTTTATAAACCTTCTACACCACAACCTCTACCATTGTGTGTAAATTCATGACCATCGGTCCAGAAACCCCAGTAGAATTTCATTAAAAGAAAAAAAAAAAATACAGAGTGAACGTATAAGAGCTAAGCGAGCGACGCTAAATTAAAAATTAAAAAAAAAATAAAAAATCGTCAGTTTGAGGGTGGTATTGTTATTCGGTTACATGGTTTTTATTGATGCACGAGCAAACTGCTGAAGGAGGGTATAATATATGAAAAATAGCTATTGTTCTGTATTTTATTTACAAGTAGTAGTTTTCTCCCCGTTCCGAGGATGGTTACAGTGAAATTAATACATTTAGTTTATCCTTCCTGGACTGTTACCCTCTCTCTGCAGCATGTTGATGTGAGTTTCGTAAGTTCCACTCAAGATAAGAAATTGTATTCAATGGAGAATGGATACATGGCTGCAATTATCTAGTAATTTTTAAAATAAAATGATAGAAATCTTAAAAATCGACAGCCTTGATACAAAGTTTTTCCGTAATGCTGCAACAAGGAAACGTATTTTCTCTTTCGCATAGAGATTTCTGTTTTATTTTTATTCTATATTTTGTTGCTTGTACTGTTGCCAGACTGTAATATTGTCCGTCATCGTTTTCTTAAGACGAGACGAAACTAGAAATGTGACACCCCTGAAAACGACAAAATGCGAAAAGTACTGGTTTACACTGATCTTTTTTTTAGTTCGCAGCACATTCGACGTGTGTGAAATTACGGGTTAGTCGTAGTGTTTCAGAAAAACCTTTTCGAAAGTGAAGGGAGTTCTCTTTAAGAGGTAATATCTTTCTCGGTCACCCCTTGAAAGAAACACTGTACACCAACACAGTAGAACACTCCAGTACAGAACACATACACACAGTAGAAAATACAGTAGTCATTTTAGTTTGTATAAGTTAACAGTGTTCGTGTTTTTCTCATATTAGTAACTTTGTTAAAATATTTAGTCCTTTTTTCCTCTATTATTTTACCGTTAAAAAAATCTCGCAGCTTAGCTAAGCAGTTTCGCGGCACACCCTTTGAAAATCATTGATGTTTTAAAGGTTTTACTTTCTCAAAATTCTTTAAGAAGGGTTAATTATTCTTTTGAGTACAGTTAATGTTAAAATAATATTTTTACTGTGATCAGATTGTCAGAGATAAGGTACTTTCTGTCAAGCATATTTTTACTTTAGATTACCATTTACCCTTCGACATAGACATTCTGACTTAGAAAAAAAAAAGACTTCTCTACCACATCAGGTCAATCCCTGTATGGTATCTCGCATTAAAGTCTCCTTTTCCTTCTCTTACTGGCAGTGATACAGAGGCCATTCATTAACTTATGCTTTACGGTAAAAGTTTTACTCATGTTATCCATTACGCGGAGTGGCACCTGAATGTAGATCTACTTTAGCTACAAGAAACAAATGAATCGTGATTATTTTGTAATCTCTATCAGACACTGATCCCGTAATAGCGCAGTAGCTTTATGCAACCATCCTGGTAGATATACAACTCATTTCGCGTTAATGTGAGTTGGGTTGCAGATATATTAGGGGGGAACGGAAATTCCAATATGTTTGAGTTCGAGAAAACTAGGCGTCATTAGGGCTTTTAATCCCCAAATAATTTATTATTTGATTATTTAATAATAATTTAATCACTTTATCCAGATGATGTTAAGATCAACAGCAAAATTAAAGGTGAAGACGTCCTTTGAAAATTCCAGTAGTGGTTTGTTCAGTTGCTGGAAACTAGTTTTTAAAATACCCAAATGTTTTGAAGTTTTATATGGTGTTTTCCAGGAAAATTATTTATAATATTTTCGTTGAAAATAATTCTGTAAATGTTTCGGACCGGCATAGTATTCGACGATAAACATATATTTACGAAACACATACTTTCAATAAGTTATTCCGCTAATCGAGTTCTCGAGTATGCTGTCCCCAGTTTTCGTGCTTTTCCACTCCCTTCTCTGCTTATGTTATGCGTTGAACAGTACTAAACTAAAATCCTACAGTGCGCTTTAGAATCCTCGTTGCGTAGTACACATTCAAACACCACGAATATTTGCGCGTTGGTTATCACTTGAGAAACCTCTCTTTTTTGGGGAGGGGGGGATTGAGATACAAGGTAACACTTTTCCTCATGGAGGGACGTCAGTATTTTACCTCAGTAATCTTTTGACGGGTTTACTTGGTTAGTAAAATTAGCATATCTGCCAGATACCTTCACTCATTTAAATATACGTAAATCTTCAAGAATAAAAGGTTAATGTTTTTGTAGTTGAAGGAAAGATCGAAGCAGTGATATAAAATTGTAATTTTGGTATCATCGCGGATCGAACGGAAATTCCAAAACTTCCCAAATATTTTTCGTTACACTGACGAGGAGGTGTCTGAGGAGGGCCCATCGCGTATCATAAAACATTTAAAACATACTTCCCGTGAATATTTTCTTACGCCTGATGAAAGCAAAAATTGGATTAAAGATCCATTTTCAGGTAATGTGCATGATCTAAAGGTGCTCACAGCAGCAGAGAAAGACAGACACATAGAGATACCGACGGATGTTATACTGAAATTGCATGGAACAGTCTCTCTCAAGTTTTTGATCTTATCTACAAGATTATGCAGAACTATCGAAGAAAGCTATGAGGGTATTGATGCCTTTCCTAACGATATACTTGTGCGAGAAATCATGCTTTCTTTTCGTGTGTGTTAAAAATAAGTATAGAAACCTTTTAAACAATGCAGACAGATATCCAGTCCCATATAACAAGGGCTTTAAGTATATTCCCATTTATAATGACCCCTTGTTATATGGGACTTGCGGTCATAAAGGCGAAACTTGGTACAAATAATATTCATGACAATTTGTAGCTTTCGTTTTCTTATAACGTTTTGTTTAGATGTATCATATTAATGATTTTATGCACTTAAGTTTGTCTTGCAAGAGTTTAAAATTACAATTTTAACATGAAATAATTCCAACAAAAATACTAAAATAGTAAATATAACATTGATGAATAATATAATAAACATTTCATACACTTTATGCTTGTAAATCTTGAGTTAGGTCTTGGGGGTCCGCGGACACATATTTAAAAGGGATCCGTGGTAAAGAATAGGTTAAAAACCGATGGTCTAAAGAATTATACTCCTTTTCGCTCAAAAACATTCCACTATTAGTCGATTTATAAGCTAGTTAACGCAGAATGTCTCAGAAGTGATATTGATATATTGTATATGTCAATTTCTGCTCTTTAAAAGAATCATTCCACTACTGCGCTACGTTCACTAACTTACTTACAATTTATTTATTAGTTATATTTTGCTTCTTTATATTATTATTATTTTGTTCTAGAATTTCTTTGGACAGAAAGCTTATAATGTCACTTGTAAGTGGGAACTAGTTCTTTAAGTTGATCTAGAGAAGAAAATGAAAGCGAATAATTTTGACAATTGACCTACGATCGATGAAATTGACACATGCAATTTTCTCTAGTTTTAGCCTCCTCCATAACGTTCTTGTTAAGAGTTGTCTTCACATTTTGTTGTGGATAGCCTGACGATGTGAAGTAACTAACGTACGGGACGAAAGAATAATTGCGTCACTTGCAAAATAGGAAAATATACTGAAGAAAACTCTTCTCTACTAAGACTGTTTCAATTTATTGTTCGATAGAAATACGAAGAATTAAATAAATGGACATCCAAGATTTCGAAATGCTGGAATTCCTTAATTGTATAGTTATGATAATTGTTAATTGGGTGGGAGATTCCCTCATCAAGAATGTTTTGTGTTATACATCAGCAAGAAGTTTCCTGAACATAATACATGTTGCTACGTAGGGTCCTTACTAGGTACGGTCAAGCGGCTAAGTGATTGCGATTTCGGATTTCGAAATGGATGTGTTTATGAAATTAACGGTGTCATCCTGGTAGGCATGCAACCCATTTTTGATTACTGTTAAATGGGTTGCGGATGTTCTGGGGGCAAGAGAACCTCAATAAATTTCAGTTCGTGCATAAGACTCGACATCAGTGTTGGGCTGTAATATACGATTAATTTGATATTCGATTAACAGAATAAATCAAACAATTATATATTGTATATTCTTAGTAAATAAAAAAAACTATTGGATCAACCCTTCCTCCTTACCCGTCCGTTCTTATATTCCGTAATAGTTTGATTTTTCTAATCGTTTATTCCATTTCTCTGATACTTATTTGTTCTATTTCCTTGGTATTGGTTTCTTTGGGTATTCGGATATCGGTTCAATTATTCGAATATGCAATTAATCTTATTCTAAGAATGGAATTATCTGGACAGTTATCTGAATAATATCTAGATGAATAAATATCTGAATAATTTTGATTCCCCTAGACATCACCAATCGAAGCACTGTGACGCGGTTGCATGAAGTAGTTTAAGGAAGTGTATGCGCAGTTTGTAGTCCTTCGAAGGTTTTTATTTTTTTTTTATTTATATATCCCAATGTAGTGTACACACATTCATAGAAAATAAAGTTACTTAATCTGGCGACACCGAGGTAAAATACGAGGCGACCATGGTATATGAAACGTTTATTTCAAATTTATACTAGCAACAACGCCTTGCGGCTCTACGACCACTTAGTGTTTCATTGCCAGATCTTTCAATGGCCAGGCAACGCAACATGCGGAGGGGATAAACAAATGCATCATTTTAAATTATATTTTAAATCGTAATTCATTGCTGGTTTTAATTGTTAGATTATTAAGATCACATCTTTTTCTCCGTTTTTTTTTCGCTCCTTAAGGCCCAAAGGTTAAACAGACCGAGACCGTACAAATTTTTGTGAAACCCTCAGATCATTTACTTTCACATGATATCACATAATGTGTGTGGGGGTCGAGCAAATAGCCACAGACATTCGGAAAGGTTATTGCTTTTCGTTTTTCCTCCACTTTTTTTGCTTCTGTAGCCTCAATAGTTCAGCTGATCAATATTGTATGTATTTATTTTAAACCCGTATATCATAAGCTATTGTGATACCACATATATGGAGATGGAATGCGTGGTTTTCGAGAAAATAACCGGGGACACACATATACAGGGTGATTTTCTCACTAGAGCCCCCAAACTATTGTCTATAAAAATGCTTGAGAGATAAGGCATGAAAATTTATGTACACGTACTGTTAAAGATGTAAAACTACATGAAGCCTTCCGGGATGTTATAGTCTCGTCCAGTGGCTTGCATTTTCCTTTCTTCCGCGTCCCCGTCTCCGGTTGTTAGTCAAATAATCGTGTAACAAATGTACACAGTTAAACAGTTAAAAAAAAAAAAGCTTTGCCAACCGGATCTCCCGATCTAACATCTGCCAACTTGTTTCTTTGGTCCTGTTAAAGTTCAGAGTATACAAAAATAAACTTCACATTTTCGAACAATTCAAAGACGCTTTACGCCAAGAGATGCAAACCGTTAGTGTCGGCACTTCGACAAAATTATTCCAAAATTTGGAGAAAATTTGGATCTCAAGGAGACCAATTTTCAACGTCGAATGTGAGCAGATCCTGTTTCACATCGTTGAAAGTAAGCGTGTATAAATTTTCAACCCATTATCTCAATACTGAAGACAATTGTTTGGGGCCTCTAGCGAGAAAATTACCCTATATTATAGATGGAATAATTGTTTCAATATTGCGATATCGTGCAACTTGTACTTAGGAAATACACCCATCGGCCGCTTGGTACGAATCTTGAGTGATGGTGTTCATAATGTGGTTTTAGTAGAATCTTGAATGTGCCTTTCTTTCAGATCGTCACGGTTCAAATTAGTACAGATATGCATTATCCAAGTTTTGAGAATCCGTACCTGTTGGCATTTCTGTTCACTATGTTCCTTGTGTGATTTTTTTTTTTTTTTTTTTTGACCTGTAGGAGAGCGTCATTTTGTTCAATTTGTTGTAACATACCAGTGGAAAACAACTCTTCAGATAATTTGTTGTTGTGGAGAGGGGACAGTGGGTGCCGGCTGTTGGCGTGCAGCAAACGCTACTCCGTAATCGATATCGGCTGACGTAATAAAGAGACGATAAAAGAGGAGGAGGGGACGTTTTCAAGTTTTCTAGAGTTTACAGCACGAAAGTTCTTTTTCTTTCTTTCCGTCGTTATGAAGTGAGCAGCTTGGATTCAAGATTTATTTCCTTGAATGGACAGAGCAACATTTCGTTGATTGAATGAACCACGTTTATTTTTTGTCAGAGCAAAACAACAAAGCTACGGTAATAAAGACACTTTGTAGAGCTATGTAGGAGATAAAACGTGTTTCTTTCCATTGTCATCTTTTGTTCTTCTTGTAACACATTAAGAATTTCTGAAAGTTTGTCATCTGTAGTCTCTCTTTGTAATTGTTGTGTGTGCGTGGGTTCATTAGATCTCTTTCACGCACAGGTAAAGAAAACATTTTTATAAATTTTATTTTCTCGAGTAGTCAGCTTTTCCCCACAAAACAGAAACTCTTCTTTTCTCATATCTAGTTATGCTTTGTTATTTCTTGTCTACACAAGAATATATATATGGTCGCCAAAAGATTTGTTAAAATAGAGCCCAAACAAAACTTTGTTTTCTCTCAATAAACAAGACTTTTAGTAAACAAAGCAGATTCTGAGTTTTAGAACGCATTTGTTACCGTGTCCTAACTTTTCCCATAGTTTCGTTAGGTCCTCTGCAGTCATTCGAGAACAGTTTAGGAAAAAAAATCAAGAGAAGCTTGATCTGGATGCTTTATTGGAAGAACTCGCATGCATTGAAACATGCGTGGCCGAAGTTGCTAGAACAGTTCACTGCTGTTTCATCCCCATGGCGTCTGTGTAGATCCCAAAATCGTCATTCATTTTTACTTTCCTCCAATAATGCCCGAATGTTTGATTTTTCTGTACGAATTTTCTAGTGGTATTCTTCAAAATAAATCTGCTTTATTACGTGCATTTCACTGTATTCATGTAAAATATTTTAATAGTAAATGAATTACATGGGGAGAGGCGTTTATGAAGTATTAGTAACTTTTTAGATAATCTCATTAAACGTTTATTTGCATAGCGCCCATAGTCTTGTTCATTGTGGCTTGTATACTAAAACTAGGTTTCATTTTGCAGTGAAAAAGAAATAGGTAACATGCCTAGCATCCAACATACCTTAGATGCCTAAAGGCCATAAATAAATTCAAATTCCCATCTTTATGTAACCTGTATCACTTGTATGACCAGGTATCGTGAAAATCAGTCTATAAGGAAAGCTAACAGCAAGACATTTTCTTCCCATAACCATATGTAGTCAATCCTCAATATACGTAGTGTACAAAGGACGAAATTTCATTCATGATTTTCTTGTAACATCATGATAAAGGTTTTAATATCTTTTAGTTAGATGTTGAAAGCTTAAATTATTGCTATCCAAAGTTGGTGTTATTATTAAAATCAATTGATTGGTGTTAACCGTAAGCAAACGTACTATTTTTAAAAGTAATTAAATATTATACATGTCGATAGGAACGTAAGTTGATGGCCATCGACTCTTTTTCCTTTTGAAAATAAGTATCCTGTCTAGCCAAGGATGGTAGCGGTCGAGTTTCGATTTTCTCACAATTTTGCGACGAGGACAGACGTCCTTACGTCGAAACAGAGCTATGTGAATCTCGTCTCATCTGAAACCGAAGTTCTTAAATCGAGATGAGACTGAAACAATGTGGAGTCTGGTCTGGTCTCGTTTCCGTACCATTCCTAGTCCACTTTCAAAATTAATGATGCGTGCTGATCTTATGACAAGGAGTAAGGCAAGCTTTAGTTTCTTTTAGCTTCCAACTTTACTCTCTCTCTCTTTCTTTATTAATATTTCTTTTCCAATAATTACAGGGTGATTACAAATGATTGATCGGGTTTCATGAGTTTATTTAAAAAAAAAAGACTAATAGACTTACAGTGAAACAACATACTTTAAAAGAATCAGATGTCCAAGGTTTAACGCGTAATTTCTCATACATGTAACTTTCACGACTAGCGACAGATGGCAGCATCTGCTCGTCATAAAAATGCTCCGTGTGGCTTCCTTGCGTTGCTTTCGATTTGGGTGAATAGCCAATTGAAACATGTTTTACACCACGAAACATCACGTGTTTCATTTGGCTATTCACCCAAATCGCAAGCAACACAAGCTTTCATGGAAATGAGCCCTTAACACACACCTAAGGGACCATAAACCGTTGATTGCGACACTGCAGCAAAATACATCCCCTTTTGGGAAGTTGTGTTCATACTGCACTGTTACATGGGGTTGTTGTGTGCCCCAAATGCGAATGCTGTCTTCGGAATGCACGTTGAACTGTAACAACTGACTGATACTTTTCATATTCCAAGACACATTTTTTTTTTCTGTCCAGACGCCATTTTCACAACTGATGCCATCTGTCGCTAGTCGTGAAAGTTACATGTATGAGAACTTACTCGTTCAAACTTGGACAGTTTTTGATTCTTTTGCGGCACTGTTTTGCTGTAAGTGTATTAGTCTTTTTTTTAATAAGCTCACGAAACCCGATGAATCATTTGTAATCATTTGACATAATGCTTTTTGTATAAAAAATGGTATGCTTGTTTTACTTTGCAGATTCTGTGAGTACATGTAAGAACCTGATAAGTGACATTCAAAATAATAGTTGCACTCCCAAGCTACCTTACAAGTTCCCAGCTGTGTTGTCCCGAAAAAATGGCATTTCTGCACAATCTCCCATAAGGCACAAGGCTTTCTCAGAGTTTTAAACGTATTTTTCTCGAAACTACTGAAATATCATTTATTGGTTGCATACACCCACAGAATTAAATGTGTTTGTGTTTAACTCGAGCTCATATAGTTACCTGGGCCTGTCTGTTTC
Source organism: Lepisma saccharinum (assembly GCA_022664845.1). Lineage (NCBI taxonomy): Eukaryota > Metazoa > Arthropoda > Insecta > Zygentoma > Lepismatidae > Lepisma > Lepisma saccharinum. The sequence goes on from JAGDQP010032018.1 coordinate 20,105, forward strand.
CTACTGCAGGGAGAATCACTGCGAGATCGAGCGCCGGAGACGAAACAAGATGACAGCGTATATCACAGAACTATCGGATATGGTGCCTACATGCAGTGCCCTTGCGCGAAAACCAGACAAATTGACCATCCTGAGGATGGCTGTGGCCCACATGAAGGCTCTTCGAGGTAAGTAATTTCGTTTTGTCTTGTCTTTATTGCTAAGTTCGACAGTATGCCGACATTTTTCTGTGCGGTAAACTATTATACTACATAAGATATGCATTCAATTTCAAATTCCAGGAATATGTATTGAATATTTATTATTGAAGTTGCCAGGTCCTTCGTAGATGTCTTGTGTTTATGTAAAACTCTGTACCGCAATTCATTTCACCGAAGTCAGTGTTGGATTAAGCTGTTTGGGGGCCCTGGGCTGTAGACTCCCTGTAGTCGTAAGGGTAACTTATTTACCTTCAACTGGACCCCTGAACGAGAGGGGACCCTAGCCTGCATCCCCTTTAGATCCCCCCTTCATAATTCGGCTCTCACCTAAGTTGATTATTGTTTCATTACAACACGTACTAAATTAAGATCATTGCTTTTTTCTTAAAGAAATAAAGATTTTCAAAAGCTTTCTGTTATATGGTAATATATTAATGATAAAACTAACTATAGTTGCTATAGCACGAAATCTCAGCAGGTGCTGGAACAATCTCGTATTTTTTTTTTAACTAAATTTTGAACCATGAAAATATTTTTCTTAATAGCTTTCATGTGGGTGGTTACTCTTTGCAAAAATAATATAATTGTTTTTTTTTTATGTGGTCGTTTTTTTTTTTTAGCCATCAAATTCTCTTCAGCCAAATTCCCTTGCTATCAAGATTTGATGTAACACTTAAGAATCTATATTAGTTGTCAATTTGATGAAACTTCATGCATTAAAATATCAATAAAAAAAAGCTGCTGTTCTAATATACAGCGATCTTATTGAGTGTGTATGTATGCACGCTTGACTACTCAAAGTGGTTTCAGGTAAGCTGATGGCTCGTAGATTTTTTTTAAAAAAAAGAGAGAGGGAGAGAGAGAGAAAGAGAGAGAAGGAGAAATCAAGCGATGTGTCTGACGGCGAGGGAGAAGGTTGCACCACCTCGTGCTGCTTGATGTTTTGTCTTGAAGTTTCAGGTCACTGACTTTGGCTTTTCCGTGAAGGTGAAGTGGAAGGGTTTTTATATGAAAACAGGACTTTCGGAATGCAGCCCCGTATAAGAACATATCTAGTTGGTACAGCTGTACATTTTTATGTTCACTTCTGAACCACAATTACAATTATGACGTGGTAATTAAAAGGTGATGATTAAAAGTTAAGTTAAAAAATTATTGACACATTACAAGGTTCAGAATTTACGAGACATTTCTGTATAATGTCGGTACTTACTGTGTGTGGTATTTGTTTTACAAATAATGAAATTTCAAACCTAATT
>JAGDQP010032019.1:7000-21563 GCA_022664845.1 Lepisma saccharinum
CTTTAAGCAACGATAATGCAAATTAATTCATGAAAGTACGAAGTTTTGAAGTCATCTTTTTTTGGATACCAACCACGTTTAGGTTGGGATACGCTTTTTATTTACCGAGCGAATTTGAAGATAACGAACGACGATTACAAATACTCAAAGAAGCAAGAGAAGAAACTCATAAAAATTTAATGGAGAAATGTGAATATCGCCAAAGATCATTTGATAAAAATACAAGGAACTTTCTTTATCTCCGGAGAGAAAATTGATGTTAAATGTTACACCGCAGTCCCATGTTCCAAAAGTTTTCGCGGCAAAGTACGATATTTTAGGATAAATAATTGACAAGAACCGCGAAAACTCATATAAAGTAAAGTACATCGATTCCAGAGGAATCGAAAAGATAGACACGTTTGACATTCGCCGTCTTCGTAAAGTGATCCCCCAAAATAAAAATTAAAAAATCGTAATCACATGTGAAGTCTGTATGATTTTCGTTTATATTCTAGTATAAGGGAAAGGAATTACGTATTGGAAAGCTAAACATGTATCACCGTAAAATCTCAGCTTCTATTGTTTTTAAGAGTGATGACAGACATACATGATAATCGATTATCTATTATGTATTGTGCCTGATGAGACTTCCTCGAACCTGCTTGGATTGTAGTACTATTAGTTTGGAGACATACCATATCTAAACTCGATTTATTGTATAGCTGCAGCACGATAAGGAAATTATAGATATACAGAATTGTATTTTTTCACGTAATATTAGTCAAAGACTGAATGTACAGAAATTAATTCTAGAATAGGAGAAGACGGAAAATTCGAATAAAATATAAGAAATAAATATTGTTTGATACTACTATTATACTAAGATATTGTAACGTAAGAAAAAATAAAATAATAATCTATTAATATCTGAAATATATGTAAAGTATCACTTTCACCTAGTAATATAATTTTATTTTTCAAATAAGTCGCTTAAGTTGTATAAAACTTTTATTTTAAATTCTTAAATTGATATAGTATTACAATACGATAAAAGAACTATAAGTAGTAAGTAAACGCAGATAGCAAATTAAATATATATAAAAATAAAGTAATATGTTCAAATTCAAATAGGAGTGTATTTCCATATAACTAGTATAAAGATACGCAAAACGTATACAAGGGACTAATCTTATATGATACAGTATAAATTTGAAGTACTAAAATATTAAATCATTTATAGATTGTTTACAAACCATATTTTTAAGAACTAACGATAAAAATTAATATATTTTATAAATAACGATGTATTCTTTAAACTATAATTCAATTAGATAAAATTAAGAAATCAGCAATACTTTCAATAAATTGAAATTCCTTCTTCTTCCAAATACTTGTCCTGTAAAATGAACAATTACTATCCTTTGACAATTTTTGGTAATGGCCTAACCGAATAATAAACTCTGCTGGTCAAAGTTGAATGTACAGAGAATGGTAAGAATTTATTTGGAGGGACAGTATCTGGTAGAAAGAAAAGTTTCACAAAATTGTCAACGATACGACAGTTGTTTTTCAATTGGAACGACGATACCTTAAAATCGAGATTTCGTTTAGGTTTACAGGACAATGAATGGTCAAGAACGGAAAGGATTGACAAAAATCAAAGCCAAACTGAAAACAGATGGTCATGATTCTCATGAAACTGAAAGTTTCGAATGAAAGTGTTCAGAACGGATAAAAAATGCAAATTGGCATCCTTCTTTCAAAAAAAATGAGAAATAATAATAAATCTCATTCATTTTTTTCGACTTGAGATGTTTTCTGTAAACTTCGAACATGATTAGGTGTGAGGTTTCGTAGTTACTGTCGAAAAGAGCGATGTCTGCACATTTAATTCTGACCCAACCTATGAAATTTCCATTCAAAGTGTAATGAAGTATCTCAAGTCTCGATGAATTGAGTCACAACAAATCGGATTGGAAAGGTTTTTTTTGACGGTCAGGAATAAAAAGAGTGAATGAATTTGAACAGGAAATTTCAAAATATAAATATAAAACGCAAAACAAAATTAAAATTGTACTGGGATATGATACCGGTAAAGGAATGACTAATGCACCTTTGTACACTAAATCGGTTCAACGCAAGTAAATAGAATCACATTCCGAATACCAAAAAAATCAATTGTTTTAAAAGCACAAATAAAAATAAAAACACAAGCAAATTCACTTTTGAACTGAATTAAGGCAATAAACATGCATTTACGTGCCTAAATACAAGCAAAACAAGAATAAGTACTTACACCGTTGTACAGCTACCAGAAATTCGCTATGTTGCTCCAAATTAGTTCCGCATGCAAAACTTTTTAATACGAACGGAAAATATTGTTTCTTTTTCTCAACGCAACGCAAAGTACACCTTATTAAACGTTTCACGAATAAAATACGAAATTCCAGACTATTTTTGTTTCCAGCCACTAACTGCATACTTACAATTCATTTAGAGCCTGGAACGAGAATAAATTTGATTTCAAAAGACTATGTATAAGCATTACTGCGGTAACTTTAGCGTAAAGTAACAAGGTATTGAAAGTATGAAGCTAGTGCTTGGACAGAAGTCAATCAAAATATGTAAGAAATGTATTTGAAATTAATTTTAAAATTTAGGAAAATAATCCAATCAACGGACAATTAAACTTGGAAACAGTGAAAAACACTTTTAATGGAACCCTTCACATACACTTCGTTATCATGAACCAGGATATCTAAATAGTAATTGAATGTGCAAAATAATAATAATAAAATTGGTTGAATACAATTCAACCAACCCTGCTTCACCTTCGGCTTAGGGCGAACTCGCTCTCGACTATTTTGTGCTTTAAAAATATAGGATAAAAGTCGAGAACTCAGGCTAGCTTAATATGGGAAATACTTACCTATTTTAGTTTTGCACAGATTTGTGAATATTAGACTTTAGAATTTTTAACTGAAGTTATGTTTTACACAGAAAACAACTTTTGTACACATTAAACTTAAGAACATAAACTTGCACTGTTTAACGTTTAGCACCAACACTAAACTTTAGTGGAAGTACAAAAGTGAATCACACACTTATTTTTTGGCACAAACTACAAACATGATTAAGAATCCTTGTTTTCCCATGGTAAACAAAAGCAAACTTCTTTTTAAGTTAAAACCCGAATACGAAGTTGAGACTGCGCTACACTGAAACCAGGTACGAACCTATACAGAGTTCATTTATGACTTAAAAATGCATTTACGAACACCATTCCGATTAGGACAATTTTCTATAAATCAAGGATATTTTTGTTTACTACAGGCACGTATCCTGGTTGGAAGGCCAGATGGAAGGATACCATTGTGAAGACCGAGACGTCCTTGGGAGGACAATATTAGAAGATATCTTCGAGTAATAGGTGTTCGTGATAAAAAGTGGCTTGATATTGCCAAGGATAGAATTTAATGGCGAACGTTTCTTACTGCGGCGATGAACTTGCGAGTTCCATTAGCCATAGACTGTTACAAGCACTTAACCAACTCACAAGTCATAGGACGCACGCAAAGAATTCTTGGAGTCCCTCACAAGATAGCCGCTTCCATTCACGTGATGTTTAAGTCACGCCTATCATCAAAATGAGAATGGCAAACATGAAAATTGCTAGACTTCTTTTGACGTAACATATTTATTTTCGCAGAAAATTACTCGATTTTCATAAATATTGATACGGATATAAAGAAAAGATAACTTTAGACCCATTTTTCGCTTGAAACCCCGATGTAGAGCAATGAAATAGGCTTGAAATAAAATATGCACATCTGGAATGAGTTGGCTCAGGTTGAAAGGCGGCAGGTGCGATTAAATTTTGCAAGAGGTAACTTTTGAAGTATTCAATTGTATTTTTAATTGTGGTTGCACAATATCACACATTATTTGTAAAAGGAAACATATTTTACTCCCGCATTTAATAATACACGCATGTATACATACCTCGAAATGCTATTTTTTTTTATCAAACACCATTTTTTACAAAATAACTTGCTTATTGTATACATTACTTCAGTAATTATAAAAAACACTTCAGCAAAATATTTTGCACAAAATTATCTTCACAAAAATACTATTTTTGCACAAATCCAAGAATGTTGTTGCATCCACTCTACACACACACAATTTTTGTTGGTAAGATGGCAAGAAGAGTGCGTCAGAGGATACCACTCCCAGGCTCTGAGGCGCTTCCATTGGACCTTGTTCGCTCTGCCCTTAACCTCTGACAAGGGTGCAATACTCCCACCCATTAACACTCCTTTTTTGCATATACTCGCATACCTTCAGCTCTATAGACAAGGGATTTTTCAGATCCTTGTGACGAGACTCTTTGCGCAGACAAGTTCTGAGCATGATCACGCCAGTTTCAGACGACATGACGTCAATTTACGACCCGCCAATACCCTACCACTTCTTTCTTCACCAAGTGTAACACAATTAAAAGCATCAAAACTGCAATTTTAAATTGAACAAATGAACGAGATAGAACAAATATATTTTAAGTATAAGACGAAATTTAGTAATGAACCTAATTTTTATTGTACTAATCAAATGTTTTCTATGTCTAGTTTTAGACTATGTATTGATTTAAAATTGTATAAACAATATTATGTTAATAAAGATGTACCAACAATGATGTAAGCAAACCTGTGACAGGTAATAAGACGCTAAATACGCTAGACTTAAAAATCTAAAGCCTGCTTGACAAGGTTATAAACTCACAAAATTTAATTTTGATGTTTTCAAAATTATTAAAAGATGTCTTAAAAATATAAAATAAAGTTAAAAACATATAAATTTATGTACTTTTAGTTTAAAGTTAAAATGTGTTTTTAAAATGCAAGAAAATTAATAAAGTAGAAGATATGTTTCTTTTTTCTGTAACAAAATATATTTAAAAATACTAGGCAGGATTTCTTGCTGAAATAATTTTACAACGGACTAAATAATTGTTTTTTAATAATATTGATGACAAATAAATTGTTTTAGTATAATGGTGATAAAATAAAGAAATAACCTGAAATATTTTTACGAGTCATTGTATCAATTTATTTATATTGAAAACACATATGTTATATTTAAAGAACATGACATGATTTTTTAGAAGAGGGATACACTGACGAAGTACGATTTCTCCATTTCAAACGACAATAACTTATATGAGCTTGATTGTTAATGTGGATGAAGTGTATATAACAATAAAGTATCTTTAGAATAAGTAGTAGGAGAAGAATTATATTTCATTAAGCTTTAACTTTTTAAGGATAAAATTGTATATTTTATATTATTGATTTTTGAAAAGTTCAACCAAGTATACGACATTAATTTTGAAAATATACAGGCAACATATATTTTATTTTTGTAAATATGCAATACATAAAATTTTAACTTCTATTTTTGTACAAGATTTAACCAAAAAGTCAGTGAGATAATAGACTCATACATTTATTTTTACTGTTTTTACTACAATGACAGGGACAATTGAAAAGTGTTCTTATTTTACAAAAGTGATTTCTTTTTTAACACTGTGACACTTTCCAAAAGGTTATATAAAAGTGATATAAGAATCATAGACAGTATAATTATATTTTTTCGTAAAAGAAAGGTAAGAAAGGATCGAAAGAAATTTTCTTTTATAAACTGTATTATCATTAAATAGCACAAGAGATATACTTTTTCTATGGACGATTTTTTATTTTTGCGACACAATTGTGAAAAGATGAAAGTGCTATACGCTCAAACTTAAAAGTTATTGATAAATGATAGAAAATAATATAAACAAAGCGATACATTCTACAGTGATCAATTTTAATAAATGAAAGTGAACAATTTTGTAAATAAGTTGAGACACAGTGGGACAGTGACAAAATATATAATTTTTTTATGATCATTATGACCCGAACACTGACATAGGTACTACCGAATAGAAAAACATGAAAACGCGTATTTTTATAAACAAATGAAAGAAAATTTATTTTTACAAAAACATTTTATGCTAAATTATAACGCAAAACGTATAATAGGTACAGGGAATTATAATCTAATAGGTATTATTATGTATTTGTATATTATTACTATTATTATCACTATTTATATTAATTGCAAAACTTTTTCTTGTATATTTTCAGAACAATACTATTGGTTATAAGGTTCGATTATTTATAAATGTATAAATTTAAAGGTTTTCTTTCTTGTATGGAGATTTTCAAATCTTGATAACCTTGACGAACATCGATATTTGGTCCAGAAGCGGCAATGTAAAGGACCAAGAAAGAAAAATTAATTATAAAAATACTATTCTCAATTTTCTACATGTAAAGAAAGAACAAAAAGTCAATTCTAAAAAAAAGTTCATTCACTTTGTAAGTGTATGATTCTTTAAGTATTTAGCTCACAATTCTGTTAATATATAATTATGTATGACAAGCAATAACTGAAATAAATGTAAAAGAAAAACAGGGCTGTAACTGATGGCTACGCGAATTACCAGACACAAAAATATGCACCAAGTCAGGAGAAGGATTACAACTAGGTCATTATGACATAATGAAAGAGAACGTATGATTTTCAACGATAGCATAATTATTCTATTAGAGAAAAATAAATCAGGCCAGTAGTGTAATGACGAGGACATTCCTCATCAAAAACAAACCTTCTTTTAAAAACCTGTGGTAAATGTTCACCTCATGCGAGTTTCCAATTGTCAGCTTAGTCGTTGAGTTGGACGTAAAAGTCCACACCGATCCTAAGCCATCGTTAGGAAATTTCAACAGCTGTGGACACCACGATGTAAGTTGTCTCTTTCATTATGTATGAAAGTTACTTGTGGACTTTCTCCTACTTTTGAGCTTTCTCATTACTCTCTCTCACGCTATTTGCATATTATTGTGTCGCCAATATTAACTTATTGATTCCGTATTTAGACACTAGTCAGTTACGAGCTGTTCCGAAATGTTGTTATCTATTGAAATTCAGTTTTATCCTTTGCCTATGCCACCTTAAACCAAAACATAAGTACTGGCACTTTGATTGCATACCGGAATACCTGGATGTAGTGGATTTTTTTTAAGTCTCTACCAAACTTTCCGCTATTTCCAAGAACTTAACCAAGCCATTCAAATTTGGCTGTTATACGAGCTACGCTAGTATCGCCTTATAGCAACTGTATCTAATTAAGGCATGATAAGTCCCCCTCCGACGAGGAAGGAGGACAGTAGATTAAATAATGGACGATATAGATGCGCTTCAACGTAACACCGATGTCAGTAGAAGCGTGCGATGCAATAGGTCTACAGATAAACATAGAGAAAACAAAATACATAACTGCCGTGAGTACGTATGTTATTGAAAGAAACTTCAAATTTGCAACTGTAGTACACGTCAAAGTTAAATGCGTCATAATTAGTAAAATCTATAGCCATGTATTTTTGCGCTAAAGGCTAATGGAGTATCTAAAGTCTAGCGTACAACACCAGCATATTAATTCAAATACTGCAGTTGCCACGATATGCTTTATTTAGATGTAAACAAACATCCAGAAAAAAATACATAACATAGAAGTAGTAGGTCTCATGTTGGAAATACTTAGCTACGACAGGTAAAATACTCTTTGAAACAAACGTGTTTCAAAAACCTTAGTGCATGTCCTTGGCTATACAGAAGTCCGATGCACATGTAGATGTTCCATACTTCTTATAGCTCCTAGATATTCATTTCCACAATTGTAAGACAGATTAAGAAGTGTTGCTACGATTAATTTACAACGTGCGTGTGTCAAAACGCGAGCATACATCATTTTGACAGAAAAAGAAAAGAATAACAACTTTCCTTTTAATTTGGATAGTGAAACTAAACGAGATGCTTTATTGCCCGCACGGCAATAACAAGCCAAAACACTGAGAATTAAGCAAATAGATACAAAACAATTATGAATGAGAACATAGAGAAAGACAACAAATTTAATTACTTGGGAGCATATGTAATAAGCAAAAATGAGTTCATGGAAGAATTAACGTGTCACTAATTTTCGGGCAACGCATGTTTCTGTTGAGTCCAGAAACTTCTAACCTTGCGATTAATATCAAGAAAGATAAAATTGAAAATATACAGAATGGTTATTCTGCCGGTAATACTTTACTGTACGACGCTAGCAGATAAACATAAATTACGTGTTTGAAACTAAGGTTTTGAGAAAAGCTATACGGGAAGAGATGACTGCATGATAGAGGAGACTACATAATGAACGTGCGTTGTATGTATGTCTGTGCTTATGTGTGTGTTTTTTTTTCTGTGTACGTGTGTGTATCTCTTTGTTTTGTGTGTTCGTGTGTTTTCATTATTCTTTCAACATCGCATGAATCATACAATTCGTTAAGTTCTTCATTATTTAGTCTGCTTTATTCTCCATTCATGTCATCCCATTTCAACACGTATATCTTTCTCGACAAGTTATTTTCAATGACTTGTAAGTTATATTAATCTGCTATGCTCATACTTCCACTTTTCACACCTAAAATATTACTGAGAAAATAATTGTTTTCAATTTCAACTTCCTTTCTATTGATCATGATGTTACGAGTTTATGCAGTGAATGGTAACATACATTGGTTCAATCTTCAATAACTTGTTGTTCCTTTCGTTACCTCTTTGGTGTAATCCGTAGCTTTACAAGTGTAAAGTATTTGTGTGAGTATTATCATTTTGTATATATATATATTTTTAATTTTCGAGTGTCTTCATATTAATAACTAGGTTAGAACTTCCTATACAGAATAGAAACATAAAATTATTTGAACGGTAGCCAAATTTAATATAGTAATACTCAAAATGTTTATGTACAGCTGTGGACAAAAGTATTGTCGCATGTCTTTGAAGAATATTGCCTAAATTCACCAAGCTGGCCCTCCTCGTGGGGGACGTCTAGTAAAGATAATTAAAGTTAGGATTGATACTCCTCATTCTCTTACAAAAATATAACTCTCCCGTGATAAAACGAGGAAATTATAGAGCTTCCTAGTGATGTTCTGGCTGCGTGGACTCTTAATTTGTGAACAAGTTCAGTACCTGAAAACTGAATTTGTACAATAGGCAGTGTTCGCTAGAACCCACTTACCTTAATATACAACCAGGCTCTCTTCCAACACATAATAAGCGCCTGAGGGCTAAAGACGTTGCTCGTATTAATAGAGCATTGTCCTAATATACAGTAATTGTTCAGGGAATTTGAAGTAAATATTTTGGAAGGAAACTCGGGAAATAAATTGCGTATGAACTTCTTTAATACTACTTAGTTACATATTAAATGACTGAGATAGGGCCATGAACGCACGATCCTAATTCTAATCTAAATTGATTCACTGATTACCTTATGACAACAAACCCATTGACAGAGATATGATCAATAGCAAGCAAGTAAAACAGTTTCCTAACATTTAATTGATAGAAGACAGTCAGAGAACAGATGTAATAGTTTCTGTTTGATGTAATATACAATGTTCGTGTGCATATCAGAACGAAGTCACTGGAAGCACATGATGATTCAACTTCTATCTTCAGTACTTAAGTACACAGATCTGAGTTTAAATACAATCTTCCTTGGAACTGAATTACTTTTAACTAACAAATAATATAGAGTGATTAAAATACAAAATATGTGTTCGTGCCCTGTTTCTTAAAATTAAATATATTTATATTTATTACATCGTTACATATTTAAGTATATTACATTGTATATCCTACGACACTAGATTTTTGAACTTTTGGATCAATGAAAAAATTATAATTTTGCAAAAATTGTCTCGTTTGGCTACATGCCAGGACAGTATTGTCTTCTAAGTGAGTAATGTGATTGTGAAAATCTCTCTCTGTATGTCAACAAATTTATACAATGTTTCAGTATATTTGTTTTTGAAATAACGAATCAGTTACGACATGCGACAAAACTTTTCATCATAGCTGTATCTATCTTGTATACAAGAAGTTACACTCTAGGGAAATTAGAAGTAGTATTCTATGTATAGCCTAATGACCTCTATCTTAAAGAGTTACTGGACTGACTGTACATTGAAAATGTCATGAATATATGAAGCCAAAAAGCGGAAAGGACATATAATCTCATTTGTCCACTTCAATTCTATGCCAATATGGACTAAGTTTTAGAACTATTAAAGCCACTCTTACAATGTAGCTATTATGATGTACGGTATGTAGATATGTAGAATATTATGATGTGGACGGTAAAAAAAATAATAATAATAAAAACGACATTGGTGTAGAGAAAAAATCGAAGCTTATTGAGATCGAGAATGAGAACGTGGACGGCGGTGGTGAGTAAGAGTAAAAAGATAGTAGTGACTGAAACGAAGGTAAGACTGTAGAAGATAAGTCAGAAAGGGAAAGTTTAAAGTTAATTTTATAGGGAGTGACGATATAGAGATCTTCAGACAAATATGTATTGGGGAAGAGAGAGAGATAAGGGAAGAAAAAAAACAGCCAGTGGTAAGGTACGGGAAAGAGAGAAGAATGAGGGAAGTGAAGGAAACCTGAATGAAATGCGGAGCGTGTTTTGATAGTGTTTTGAAACCCTTGTACACATTGTGGACAAGTGTAATGTTTGGAGTAAGTCATGTTTAGCTGTGCAACGATTGAGGGAGAACAGTAAACAAGGACACGAACAGTAGTGCAAGGAATGTGTCGGATTTCTTTTTGGGGGGACGGGGGAGGTAGAAAATAAAGGGAGATAATCAGAGGTGAACGGGGAAGCAGGTAAAGAATATGAAAATAAGTTTTTTTTGTTGGTGAGGATGTACAAGTATAGAAAGTAAGTGGTTTTTGATAGAGGTTATTAAGTAAGTACTGTAAGTTTATAAATCAGCACGGTTGAAACGTAAGAATTGTAAATATATTCTCCAGAGTCCAATGATTGGAAGTGGTTATTTGTGCGAGATTATATGGGCCGTAACCATAAATACTATATAATGTCTGGAAAAGAGAGGAGCGACTGTGGGAATAACGCGGATATTGCCAAATAATGTGTTCAGTATGCCAAATCGGAGCTCCACGAACACAAGAAGGAGAAGGATTGAGACGATAATGGAATTTACGTTTGGGGGTAAGTAAGTTATTGAGGCGGGTGCGAAGAAACCAGACAGTCTCAGTACGGGTGAGGGGCCAAGACCGCCAATAATCTGGAGCCGGATACGTGGGTTGGATACTAACATAGAATGTATGTGTAGATTTAATATATGCAGACCATTTATTTTTGTGATGTTGAAGCAGAGTAGTTTTAAGAGAAGAGAAATGACTTCGGACAGGTAAGGTAACATGTAAATAGGCTTGTTGTTGCGCTCCTAGTTGCGCAAGATCATTGGCAACTTCATTTCCCGGAATACCGTGGTGAGCGACAGTAAAGATGAGATGGTATTCATAGTTCAAGGTTGTTGCTTTGTACAAAAGTTGTTTAATATTAAGAATAAACCAATCCGGGTTATGTCGCCAAAGATCAGAGGCAAGTGTTTGAAGCACGCTTGCGCTATCCGTGATGATACAGGCGGAAGAAATATTGTGTTGGAGTAGATAAAGGATAGTTTGCCTGATATATCAAAACTCTCGCCATTAAAAACAGTAGAACTTACCGGTAAAAAGTATATCTGACGATAGTTATAGTCAGGGATATAAACGGCTGCGCCAGCATTACCAGCAGGATATTTAGAGGCGTCCGTATACACCTGCAAAGTAGTAGGAAAATGGGGATGTATAAAGTCTAAGAATAAATATTTACTAATGGATGGAATAGCAGAACGGATATTTTTGGCAGGGAACGGGGGCCAGTGAATGGAAGGTTGGAAAATGACAGCCTGATAAGGAAGTAAGTATATCGGAAGTGTGGGAAAGCGATGGATGTTGGGAGAAAAGCGAGTTATAGTTTGAAGACTCTTCAGTAAACAGGGTAGATGAGATACATAGCGAGAGTTAGGGCGATGGCGTGATAATTCAGATAAGTATTTGAGTTTCGGACGAATGGGATTATTAGACCACCGATAGGTTTTAATGAGAAAAAAGACTGGTTTTATAATTTGCAGAGGAGAAAGGTAAGATGTTAAGTTCAGTAAACACAGCAAGTTTGGGGGGATTAGGGAGCAGTCGAAATATTTTACATAATGTTCGATATTTTAGGGATTCTAATTTTTTCGTGAGTTCTGGGGCTTGATAGGGTATGATGGGAGAACCGTATAATAATTAAGCTTGGTACAATTGAATGTAAAGAAGACGCAAGTTGGAGGCAGTCATTCCCCTTTTTTTTTCAGAAATATATTTTAAGAAATGTTGGAACGAGTTATGAAACGAAGTGAATGCGTTAAGCTGATGGTACCATGTAAGGCAATTATCCAAATGGAGATCTAGGTATTTAAGGTGTTGCACAGAGGTAATAGCATGTTGAAGATAGTTGAGGGGGGGTAGGTAAGTGTCGTTTCTTGCCAAAAATGATACTGTGGGTTTTTAAGTGGATTCTAAAACAAACCGGATTCATACCCCCAAGTTTCAAGAATGCAAAGGGCTGTTTGTAACTGGTGGTGTGCAATGGCTGGATCATCAGGTACACAATAAACAAGATCATCGGCGAAAAGGAGGAGCCGCACATGTGGAACAAATTTATAATATAAGGAACGGATGGCAAGATTAAAAGCAATGGGGCTTAATACGTTCCCTTGGGAAAGGGCATGTGATGTGAGACGATAAGGTGTGGTTCGGTTATTTAGTCTGATCGCCAATTTACGATTAATAAGCATATTATGGACCAGTAAAAGAAGGGAGGTTGGAAGTCCTATATCACGCAATTCATTAAGAAGAAATGGTAAGGAGAGACTATCAAATGCTTTAGAAATGTTAGCAGATACTGCAAAAGCATATTTGCGTTGAAGAATAGCATTCCAAATATCGATTAAAAAAACACTAAGACAGTCGAGGGTAGATTTTGCTTTACGAAAGGCTGTTTGGAAAGGAGGGAAGATACGACGATGCTCAACCAGCGAAGTAAGCGGTGGAGAACTAACCGTTCAAAAAGTTTAAATAGGCGTGATGCCAATACAATAGGGCGGTAGCTAGAACTGATACCAGGGGAGAATCTTTGGTTTCAGAATGGGAATAACAAAATATTTCTTCCACACGGGAGGGATATGACCTTCTGTAAGTATGTGATTATAAATTAGTAAGAGAAAATGTTTTCCTTTATCCGGTAAGTGTTGTAAATCTTGATAAAGAATACCATCAGCGCCTGGACTGGTGGAAGATCTATGATTTAGATCAAGATGTAGTTCGTGAAGAGAAAAGGGAGAAGAAAAATTAGGATCAAAAAGATAATTAAGATTGAAGAGGGTGGTAGAATAATGGGAGCAAGCTGTTGGAGGCGTTAGGGTAGTGTGAAATTATTGGACCCAGTCAGCGTTAAGATCAGCATCAGTTGAAGTGGAACAGGAGGCACAGGGGTTAATAATACGTTTGGAAAATTTCCAGATAGGTGTCGTTGGGTATGTTAATGAACTTAACTAGTTAGACCAACATTGACGTTTCTTGTCTCGATACCAGCGACGATTTTGTGTCTGGAGTTTTTTCAATTCGAAATAATGTGCGAGAGTAAGGTGCATCCGATATTGATAGTAAGCTGTGCTATAGCGGTTGGCATGCTGCTGACAAGACTGATCCCACCAGGAAGGTTTTAATAGTTTTCTCACCTGTGGGCGAGGCAAAGGGGGAGAGGCAATACGACTAGCGGATTTGATTGTGTCCATTAATAGGAATAGATCTGTGGGGATATGGTAAGAAGGGGTTGGAGGAAGATGTGTATTTATGTAATTTTGATAAGGAGAAATGTGATACGTTCGGGGGAGGAAAATCCGCGGTGGATGAATAGTAGCAGAAGAAGGTGCGGAGAGGGATGTGTTAAGTGTTATGAGCAAAGGGGAGTGATCACTGCCAAAAATGGAGGAAGGACATACCAGTTAGTGAAAGCATATAAAGACTTCGAGATAAAAGTTAAATCTGGGGTACTAAAGGTACACGGATATGTGGCAAGCCGGGTGGAGGAGCCATCATTAAGAAGAAGATAGGAGGTTTGCAGTGCGGCAAGAAGATGGTTACCACGGTTATCGTTTTGGAGTAACCATAAAGTATGAGAGCTGTCAAAATCACCTCCGATAAGAGTGGAGGTGGGAGAGGAAGAAAATAGTTCTTGCCAGAATGTGAAAGGAACTTTCGCTTGCGTGGGAGTGTATGCCGTGCGGACTGTAAGATAAGAGAATTGGATGTATAATGATTGAATGAAAGAGGAATTCATATAACCAGGTTGTGGAGAAAGTTGAAAAGAAAGGGAGTTTTGAATACCAATAACCACACTACCATAATGATAATCCCGGTTCTGAAAAAGCCAGCGATAGCAGGGAAAGGAAAACGAAGTTTGTATGTGACACCAAGTTTCTTGCAATAAGATTATGTGAGGGTTATATCGAGTTCAAAGAAGACGTAA
>JAGDQP010032020.1:0-21563 GCA_022664845.1 Lepisma saccharinum
AGGAACTTGGCGCGAGCTGGCAACAACCTTAAGGTTGGTGGCGGTGGACGTAGTGGGTTTTAGGATCCCCACCACCCTTATAGCTTGAGGATCATGAACCTTGCTACCTCGCGCCAAGTTCCTTTATTCCTGTTACATGCTGTCACCAAGGAACTTGGCTCATCCGTCTCCCATTTCACACCTTTTTAGGGCTAAAGAACTTGGCTCCACTTTTTGCACCTCTGGTGTTTTTGTTCGGATTTATTTTATGGTAAGGACATTATCTCAAAGAGGAGTACAACAGGCGGACCCTTTAGATCCTGGATTATTTGCAATGTCCCTTCAACCCATAGTCAATAATATCAATTACTTACTTCCTCTATGGCTTACGAAACTCGCAAGTTCATCGCCGTAGTAACAAACGTTCGCCATCGGGACTATTCAGGGCAAGATCAAGCCAGTTTTCCTCACAAACACCTACTTCTCGCAGATCCCTTATAATATTGTCCTCCCAATGTCGTCTCGGTCTTCCCAAAGGTCTCTTTCCCTCCGACTTTGCAATCAAGATGGAATACAATCTTCGTTTTACCCCCATTCGAGCTACATAGCCTGCCCAACTTAGTCGTCACGATTTCTTTATTCTTACGACATTGGGTGAGTCATACAGTCCTTGAAGTTTTCCATTATGCAGTCAACTCCATTCTCCAGTCATCTCGTCCCGTTTCGCCCCGTATATTTTTCTCAAAACCTTATTTTCAGACACTCGTAATTTATGTTCATCTGTTAGTGTCGTACTCCAACTTTCGCAACCGTAAAGTATTACCGGCAGAATAACCGTTCTGTATATTTTCAGTTTCAACTTCCTTGATATTAATCGCGAGGTTAGGAGTTTCTGGACTGAATAGAAACATGCGTTGCCCGATATTAAACGACTTTTTTATTTCTTCCATTATCTCGTTTTTACGTGTTACGTATAATCCAAGTATTTAAATTTGTTTACTTTCTCTGTGTTCTCATCCTAAATTGTTATGTACCTATTTCCGTTATTCCCTGTGTTCCGACTTGTTATCATGTATTTTGTTTCTCTATGTTTACCTGTAGATCTATTTCATCGCACACTTCTACTAAGATATCGGTGTTACTTTGTTGTGCCTCTATATATTTCCCTATTAAATCTACATCATCCGCGTACACAAACAGTTGATGCAAAACATTCAATGATAGTCCCTTTTTGTCCTATTTTATATTTAAAATCGCATATTTTAATGCAAAGTTAAACAGTAATGGTGACAAGGCATCACCTTGCTTCAATCCGTTTCGAATCTTGAAACTGACATATTATTACCTATCCGTACTCTGCTTATGGGGTCGCTGAGACACATCCTCACAAGCTGAACAAGTTTCTTCGGAATTCCAAATTGTACCGGGATACTGTATAGCTCCTTTTATTAGAATCATAAGCCTTCTTAAAATCAATGAATAGCTGGCGAACCGTCCCATTGTATTCCCATTTCTTCTCCAAGATTTGTCTCAAGGCTAAAATCTGGTCCAATGTAGATCTATTCTAAATCCACATTGGTGATCTCCACTTATTTCATCTCCGTATACACTTACTCGAGTTAGCAGTACATTACTGAATACTTTGTAGCATGTTGGGAGTAACGAGGTTCCGTGGTAATTATTACAGTCCGATTTATCGCTTTTTTATAAACCGGCACTATTATTGAGGTTTTTCATTCCTTTGGAAGCTCCTCCTTTCTCCATATAGCGTTTATAAAGTTATGCAGTTCCTTGATTAGTGCCGTTCTTCTCGCTTTAATTAATTCAGCTGGAATATTGTCTATTTCCGGTGATTTGAATTTTTTAAATTTCTTTATCGACATTTCGACCTCGATCTCGCTACGTTCGGGTATCCACTGTTCTGTGGTATAGATTTCAAATTCCTCTGTTTGTTCTCCGTTGTGAACATTAAGAAGATTGTCGAAATAACTTTCCATACATTGTCAATTTTAGTCAGATCATACTGAATATCTCCACGTTCATTTCTAATCATTCCTAGCCTGCTGGTAACCTTTTCTTAACGACTTTACCCCTTTGTATAGATCTCGTGTGTTATTTTTCTTCCCATTTTCGTCTATCTCCTGAATCTTCTGCGTCAATAATATCAATACTGACTCAAACAATATATGGTACTTAGACAACGGAACAGTAGCTGGAAACCTGGATACTACACTAAATACATTAAAGCTATCCATAAGAAGGTAAGTCTTCACCTAATTTTTTCTAAATATGAGATTAGCTTCCTGGAGAAGAAACCGTACACATCTCACAATGTCAACGAAGTGGCTCCAGGCATTCAATTAATGTCTCCATCAAATATTTTTCTTCTAGGGGCTGGTCTCTCTGTCAAATCAAGGAAATCTTTAGTTATTGAGAAAATGGCCAAACTTGAGATGCATTTTTCACGTCTTTCATCAACCTCCGCACATTCAGCTGTTTAGTTATTAAGAACTTTATTCACCATACCAAGGTTATTATATTTTCTGCATTGCTCGCCTTGTTGGAGAGAAGAAGATCTACTCGAACATTACGATAACACCATTAAATCTGGATTAGAATCCATCCTCAATTGGTTCCTTCCTTCCTTCCTTCCTTCAGGCTTCTCTACCAGTCAAGATTGGAGGATTAGGCATCAGTCGAGCCTCATATTTTGCTATTCCCGCCTTCTTGGAGTCATTCCATGGTTGTCGAAGCCTAGTACAATCACTTTTCCAAAATTATATTAGTTCTCACGAGAATTCTGAGATTGAGGTTTGTTCTACAGCTTGGTCATTATTAGTTGGTTCAGAGATCAAGGCAATTCATATGGGATGAACCCATTATCAAAACACACCTCTCTTTTTTACTTCAGTCTGTAGATAATTTAGAAGACAAAGCCAGAATAATTGCCGCTTCTTCCTAGAGGCAGGTGCTTGGCTCAAAGCTCTACCTTCGCCTCCTCTAGGCCTTCACCTAAGTAACGAATGTTTCCGAATAGCAGTTGTGATTCGCCTGGGTCCAGATATATGTGAAAATCACAAATGTCGGGCATGTAAGAGTGAAGTAAATAAAAAAAGGGCTACATGGCCTTTCCTGTTCCAAAAGCGCAGACGGTAAAAGAAAAGATGGGACGACTCTGTTACCTTGGAAGAGAGGCAAACCGTTAATTTGGGACTTCACTTGCTCAGATACGTTCGCTCCTTCCAACCTCCCTTTTTCCTCAATCCAGGCGGAAAACATCGCCATTCGAAAAGAAACGGAAAAAGAAGAAAATACAGTAATCTTACAGAGAAGTGCCATTTCGTAGCCATTGTCATCGAATTAAAGTTAGTTGCCAAGTGTATGATAAAAATCACAATTAATACAAGCTTCAAAGCAATTATTCACACGTTTTGAGATTATACATCGCTAATCAATGTCTTAAAAAGAATTATTAATTACGTGGTCCAAGGGATATATATTTTAATTTAAAGAACTCGCTAATGTATTGTCTATATATTGGTGCATATTTCAATTCCCTCTGCACATCTTCATATAGATAATACAAAACAGAACATATGGGAAAATTTGTATTTTCTTAGACAATATAATCATTAGTTCATTTAAATCGTCAAAGTTTTGGGGAAATAATTTGCAACATTAATGTAATTTTTTGCATAAAACAACAATATTTGAAGTCGCAGATTATGGAGCCATCTATCATTAATAAATAAATCATTTAATTAATTTAAGAACGCTGCAAAATTTGAGACATTAAACTGTTTGCGATCAAGTGATCAGAGCGATTTTACTAACAATCGCCAAGGCTCCAAGGGTCTATTGATAGAATTCCAAGTTTTCTCTGAGCCAACGGTATGGAAGTAATTTGATTTCTTTTGAAATACGTTGCTAACACTGAAAATTGGGCCGCAATATCTGACACGGACTACCTACACGACCTGTCGAGGTAAGTAATACACATGTATACCAAATTAGTGGACAAGTGTAGATTTGCATAACTAACATGCACAAATATTCATTTTTATAAAATGGGTTGGCAACACTCACAACTGGCGAACTTAAGAACGAGACACCCACAGTATTTTTTTCTATTGTATCGATTAGTGTTTATGTCAAGGTTGGTGTGGAAATGATCACGGTGTGGAGTTTTAAAAAAATAAGTTATACAATAGGTTGGTAACGCTGACAACTAAAATGCTTGTGGACTAGAACACCAACAGTATTTTTCTATTGTATAGAATAATGTTTGTAATGTTTGGTGCGGACACTTCTAGCGGTATGGGCACATCTTGAAAAATTGAACTGGATAAAGGTTGGCAACTGATTTACTGCATGAATGAAGGCGGATCTGGTAGCTCTGAGCTACCGAACCTTTCCACTGACACATCAGGTAACTCTGAACACCTCGTACGTCTTGACACGGAAAGACGGACGAAGAAAGCGGGAATATTAAAGTTCCCTTATTGTTAGGTACGTTATTAAGGGACCTAAAAGATGCATAGCTTGTACTTTGCTTTCCTTTCGGAGTTAGGGCCCTTTGAAAGGTTCTCTTCAACTCAATAATAAGCATAGATTGAAATTCATGTAAGTAGAATTGCACGTAAAAAATAATAAAATAAAGTAAAGGGGGACTTATGGCGCACACCAACGAGAAAAAACTAGTCTTTTTATGTTTTAATTTACTTCCAAAATAGATTACATGATGTTTCATTCCTTCAGGAAGAACTTAAAAATACAATGGCTGGGTTGTGGACCACTGTGTAGTATCAATACGCATACAGAAAAATGTGAAGGTAAGATGGCGCAGTGGGGCAGTAAATTAAAAAGAACAATTTCTCAGGTCTCAGCTTCTTCTTAACGGCACGTAATCACCTGATTGCTTCCCTTCCACATGTAGATCACTTATCTGGATAAGTTGAACGAGTTTCACAGAGCCATTTTGTGAATTTGTCTCATTTTGTGTAGTCTTCTATACAAGTTTTTCCATGCAGTACTAGTGACTCAATACAATGGAGTATTTTTCAATGTCAATAATGGAATTGTCACTGTCGTACAACATAAGATAAGCTGTAGATGGCGATCTGAGGGAGAGGACGTCTTCTGTACGCCATCCACTTGGAACCGGAATGATTCTTCCTGTAGAATTTTTGTTTCTAGTCAAATTTTCTCGGAGCCATCTTTCCGATACTTTTGGTGTTAGTGAAGTAAGAATGGGTAGAAATGACTAATCAATCGTTTTGAGACATCGCTTCATAGTAATTACCTCATGTAGTACCACTGGATGTATTGGTTTGTGGTATTGGAGGATGGAGGATTCCTCTATAACTTCAACTGGACAATATTACGGCTTACGTAGATTCTCGAATGTCTTGTTGAACTTGTACAGAGTTAACAATAAAAATTGCGCCATCTATTCCACCATATTTCGCGCCATCTACCGAACTGTCGAGATGAATGTTTTTCTAGATAGCAGATGGCTAACCAGATGGCAGCACAGCCTTAAATGGCAACAACTACAGAAGTATAGATGGCAAGCTTCTCGAATTATTATCTCGTTTTAATTGTCACCTGCATAAGATCTATGATGTGTACAAAATACTTATGATAAAAATATTTCATTCTTACAAGATTGAAGTAGTGGTCCCTAATGGCCTCAGTCACACCAGGCAAATGTCGGGATGGAACCTTCAGCATAGATGAACCTTGGCCGATATCTTCCCAAATCTTTTTCCGTCCCCTATCCAGGTCTGAGCCTTAGATGCCTAAAGACCATAAAAATTCAAATTCAAAAACCACTTCCACAAGAGGGGTTCTGGCAGAATCACTGAGTCTCTAGTTTTAGTTTTCCAGTTTCCGACGTGTTTCCAGCGTCCATTGGATGTTCCTACTTGGATCTCTTTGGAATATCCAGTTTTGGATGTCCATTGTATGTCCTTCGGATGCCCATAATGCTACATTTAATAGAGTGAAGGAATGAAATTCGAACTCTTGAAAATGCAGACACGGAGAAGTCTGTAAAAGATTAGCAAGACATAGAAGATTCGAAATTAGGTTGCTGGATAGAGTAGGCGACAGACGAACACTTGACAATGAAAAGAAACTGGTTAGAACGTTTCATACGTATAAACTGCCTATTTATTGAAGGAAAGTTGAGAGAAAAAGAAAAAGAAGAATACGTACTGATGAAATTTCTTTACAATATTAAGGAAGTTAAATCGTAGGAGATGAAAGGGAAATCGAATAAAATGAGCAGGACTGTCCATTTCGGAACTACACAATTTATGACGATAAGAAAGAAATGCATTATACTCATTGCGGGGCCAAAGAGCAAGTTTTATAGTAAACAAGCGTTCACAACTAAAACCTCAAAAGTATGCTTTTCTTTATATAAGGTTGAACTTCTGTGTAGAATTTATTTTTCAGCTTAACTTTAGTCATTCAATAATAAAATAATATACAGTTTTGTAAGATAAATACATACGTTATGAGTAATCAAACTAAAATTAGTGAATGCATCAGTCAAAAGTATCTGTAATTTGGAAATTAAACTGGATTGCGTACTTCAATACAGTAGAGAAATTAATAGTGTTCTCGCAAGAGGGCAACCAGTAGAAAATATGGTTTAAGAAGGAACTCTGAGAACGAGATTACCCATTGGGAGTAGAACAGAAAAGAGATTTAACAAAATGAATATCCCTATGTTAAAATCTATGGGTTCAAGATTTGGTTTTAGTTACAACAGTGTACTGGGACCTAGTGGCACAAGTTTTGCCTAGGGTTTGCTGGAAATAACTTACATTAGAGAAGAAATAAAGCAAGGATTCAGTATCTCGTATTACATTGTTCATTCTTCATTTTTTAAACAACGAAACTTACCACTTTAAAAGACTTAACGAAATTTTGTTCATAATCATTAGCATTGTTTTGCCGGAAGCGATAGGTCTTTCAAGAAAGGTTAACCCTTCTAAATTTATAATGATCTTGGGCTTTCCTTCTAGGCTTAGCATTTATTTGTCTTGCTTAATACAGCCAGAAGCTGCATCCGCTTTCTTCCTTTTTTCCCCAACCATGCTTTCAATTGCGTACATCTATGTATGAGCAATGTCTTAAATAGCTTCTTTCATTTTTTTTTCTTCGTATCAGGTATTTTTTGTCTCTTCAACTCTTCCTTCCAATTAACCTTTTCAATTCTACTCCACGCCCACATTTCGAGTTCTTTCAATGAAAGCTTAAGTACTTTGATATGCGTATAACAATGAACGATTATCTGAGTCGTTTCTATCGTTCTAAATATGAAACGCAAATCTATTTTTTTCCCCTACCAGCAGAGCCGTACTGGCCAGGCGGGAAACCGGGAAATTTCCCGGTGGGCCCTGGGTGGTGAATTTTTTAGTGGGCCCTCCACCTCGTATCATAAGTAGCGGTGTATGTACAAAAAGGCACACTTCACGCAATCCTCGCATACGGGACTAACGGAACGGAGGACGATAACACGTCGAGTACCTGCAGTACAGTCAGCTAATCCCAGACCAGCGTTGCCAGCCATGATGTTGCGGAAACAGCCTTTCACTTTTTTCGTAATTCAATTCTTGAAAGGTTCCTGATTTCCCACTCTGCTTTATAATTTTGCTAATGTTTTCCCTTATTTCTTGATAAGCCACTCATGGCTATTGTTTGGTGTTGTAAAATTAGCTACAAAAAACTCAACGTCATCAAAATTAGACAGAACAGCTTGAAGTATTCAGCTACATTGAAATCTCAAATGATGCCATAACTTGATACTAAGTAATAATTTACATCACCGTTGTTTTCCGTATAGAAAATACAGGGTCGGATTAAGACCATTGGGGGCCCTGGAGCGGAAAAATACAAAGGGGCTCCATCAAAAACTTTTATGATGGGCCACCTCTCAACATGTTCAAAAGGGTCCATGAATTATATAGGAGTGACTCATGTCATGCTTTTTAAACTTTTATGGTGAAAATGTTTTCAGTCATTTTGGAAGTTTGTGGGGCCTCCTTGGTCACGGAGTCCTGGAGCAAGAAATGAAAACTCAACTCGATTTTTTTTTTAAAAAAACGGGGAAAATATTTATATCTTTAGAGGACAATCTCAGGAGCGATCACTATGTTGCAGATATGTAGCTTTTTAATCGATGTATTTTGAAACGCGTGTTAAGGGCATAAGGGGCCTTCTGCAGATGCAAATTTAAGTCAGCCTTCTTTCCGTTCCGCCTTTCTTTTTGTTTCCCATACACTGACAGATGTAGCAACGCCAGTGAAATACTATCAATTATTTAAAGATTATACAAGTGCTCATGGTAAGACCTTACTTTAAGACCGAGCAGGCGTGGCTCTGTAGTAGAGCGTTGGCTTCGCCATAGGAAGGTCCGGAGTTCAAAACCCGGTGCCAGCCATCCTGACTGAGGTTTTCCCTGGTTTCCCTCTGTCACATCAGGCAAGTACTATGATGGTACCTAGAATAAGGCCAGGGCCGATTCCTTCCCAAATCCTTTCTCCTCCCATATTCCGTCCTGTGTCAAACATGTTTAAAGGAAATAAATAAAATTCATTCATTCATACCTTACTTTAAAATGATCTATGTACTTATGGGTTTTCCTAAGGACTGTGTGGATTATTGTGAAATAAGTCCTTTGTGGGTCCATGGTCTTGGCTTGTGCGGAATAAGTACAATGTACTATACATTTGTTTTGAGTTGTGCGTACTGGCAGTATCAGAATTGTGTGTGTCCTTTTTATAGCTGTGTTAAATGGACCTCTCCTACGTGTAACAGGAGGATTCTAAGATCATGAGTTAAAACACTGCAACAAGGTAAGGAACGATTCTCAGTCGTTCAATGATTCTGTGACCAAGAATATATAAATTATACTGTTTTTATATACGTTGTACAGTATAAAGTTGTACTTCGATTCATTCGAATCACGGATTCCGCTCTAGCAAATACGTTAATCTAGTTTATTCATGTCGACACGATGACACAGACGCTTAACGCTTTCATTGTTACGAACGACGAACAATTTTAATCATTATTGGTGAGTAAGAGCTGAGACCAAAGTTTTTTGGACAAGGTGATTCTAAGAACTGTGGAGAATATTTGAATAGAGTCAGTATACATTTTGATGTCACTGACTGATGATATAGAATTTTGTTTTTAGGACTGCCCTCATTATTTTAATATTTCTGTACTCTGTAGACAGCAGTTTAATGGAGGTATATGTTGCAAGGTTTGTATTTAGAGCAATTTCACCTCGCTTATGTGAAAGTGGGGGCAGAGAGATATCCTCTGCAAGGATTCATACTAGGTGCATACTTTCAGGTTGTGTTGCTTCTGGGGATGATAGAAGAACATAAGAATATTATTTGTTCTATCATGTTTACAGAGTCAGGAATCTACTGTTAATACAGGACAATGGAGAAGTGGTGCATTTGTATAAACTATAATTTAATTCTGATGTTTCATATATGTGTTTGTATAAGCACCAGGGGCGCCTATGAGGGGTTCATGGCACAGGTGCGCCATTGTTATTTAAGGGGGAGATGTGAAGCAATGGAGCTTGTGCAGATGATTGTACAGTTGCAAAAGAACAATGGGGGATTGGGCATTTCGTTAGATCAGTCAATGTCAGGGGGAAATTACTGCCTAAAAAGAGTTTTAAATCTGCATTTTCAGACTTTGCAGCATACTTGATCCGAGTGACACTCCCGAACTCCCTTTTATTGTCGGGGGAGAGGAGCAGTACGTACATGTGAGTGAGCCCCCGAGAAAATACCTTCCTGGTGGGCCCCTGGGTTGCAGTACGGCCCTGCCTACCTGCTTTCAGTATGAAATTAGTGTCAAATCTTAAAATGGAGAAAGCTAAGTCAATAAGAAAGGTCTGCCGGTTTCAAAGTCACCATATTCAAATCGTTCCAATAAATAAATTTGAATATGCTGATCACTGATCAAAATCATTGATCAGTGATCATAAATTTGAAATCAGTTTCTCTCCAGCTATTTTCATTGAGGAACTATGGTGAATTGTTAAAATGGAGAAAACTGAGCGAATGAAAAGGGCCTGCCAGTACAGTACAATACAATAAATCCCTACCTATCAACATGCCTTGTGCTTTTCTATCTGAAAAAGGCTTTTGATAAATTCTGACAAGCTCTCATACACAAACTCCTCTCATTCCACCTGTCTATCTGCTACCTTCGTTTCATTTACAACTTTCTCATAAATAGGCTTTCATACATCAACACAGATTCCACTCTCTCTTATCCCATCTTCCTTCACTCTGGAGTTCCTCAAGGCTCTACACTATCCCCACTTCTATATTTACTGTTTGTCGCCGACATACCTTCTTTGCCTATAAATGTCCGCTTTTTCTAGTATGTCGATAATACAGCCTTCCTTGACAAGGCCAAATCATTCAGTAAATCAACATTTGTATGAACTTGGCCGTAGGCCGCTTTTCTGATTGGTGCGATAAGTGCAGACTCAAGATCAATTCACACAAGACGCAAGTCATCGTATTCATTTCACCAAATCGCCGTACTTGCGTATATCGAAATCCAAATCTTCTATAAATCACCATTCATAATACACCCATACTACCGACCAAAACTGTCACTTACCTTGGCATTACATACCTATGGCTACCCCGTCTGGATCTCGGCAGCCGTATTTTTCTGTCATAAACTAAAAGTACTTGACGACACGCACTACGAACAGCATTCCGTGTCCGACTACTCATCCAAATAGCAGAATTATACGACCGAACACCTTTCTTATATATTCGTTACATCCAAATAGCAGACTTAAATGCATACGATAACGCCTCGAAGTTACTTCTGGGCACTATCCAAACTTCAACTTTCCTGCTTCCCCGAACAACATTGATACACACACACACACACACTTTTCCCTTCTCTTTTCTCTCTACCATCAAACCTTTTCCCGGGCCATCCCGATAATGACATCCTTACCAATACCATATTCCAAACACCCCGCCATTAATAATAGTACCGTCATATCTTGCACAGTGATATTCATCTTCTAACAGGGTCCGTACTGTCTCTCTTCAGTTCAGAGTCATTCCTGAACAGAAGATAACCCACTAACAAAACCAACTTGTGACGTCAAAGTGCGCTTCATCCTCAATTCGAAATTTTTAGAACCACGTCTTGTGGGATATCGTTGAAAAGCTTTTAATGATTAAACTACAAATCAATAAATAATTTCTCGATAGCGCTCATATAAGGCGAGATTTCAATTTTTGAAAATAATAATAATAATAAAAACTTCGAGATCTACCTCAGCCTGTAGGCCTGCCGAAAGGAATTTTTTTATGTTCTCTTCATACTTTTCCTGAAAATGTGAACAAGCTTGTTCTCGAAATGGTTGACAACGAACATTTTACATAGCTGATAACCCTAGAACAATTAGAGCGTTCTTTGTGCTTCCTCCGCTCGAGGCAGGATTCGAGTCAGTAAGATAAATTAGTTAATCAGGAAATAGAAAATTCATTTACAGATATCCAATAGGATACAACAGTCATTAGTCCTATCAATAATCATAATATGTTATCTATTATTTTTTAAATAAACTCCAGCCATACAAGCACAAAAACCTCCATAGTTGATAGTGCCTGAATTCAACACTGATTCTGAACCACCCTGTATAATACGTAGGGTTCACATTATACATGAGCGTATAGATGTATTGATTTCTTTCAGAGAAAGAGGAACACACACACACTTAGAAATACAGACAGCGTGGAGGAGAGAGAGAGAGAGAGAGTGCAAAAAAGACGAGTGTCTCATTAGTCTGAATTCATAATTCTTTTGGTACGGCAGAAAAATCGAAAATGGCTTTCGGAGATAATAGCAGAGCTTAAAAAATGTATTCGCTTGGCACTGATCCCCTACTATTTGCAATTAAGTAATTTCTTCCTTTTTCTTCTCACCTCATCTTTCATTCAATGAGTACTCATCCTATGCATGAGTTTAATGGGGGTGAAGTGAAGTAGATGTAGGGGTCAATCAGGACTTTTTCAACCAGTGAAGCTGAGATTGGTATTTGGCAAGGTGAAAAGGTTTCTTTGTCTTTCTCTCTCTCTCTCTCTCGCTCTCTCGTACACATAAGCATACCACGACGTAAAATTTATAACACGCTTTATTAATGGTAATTTTCTCAGTAAGTTTGAAGCAGGCAAATGTGCAGGAATTACCCTGGCCCTTTTTTATTATTTCGAAAATGCTTGCCTAATGCAGAGATGAATTATATGTTGCTAATGACACACGCACACAAACCCGAACTAAAATACTCACATGTGAACGTTCATAAAAGTTCATGAAGTGTTGTAAGCTAATTTGGCACGTTATGGCATTAATGTGTGTGTAGTAAATGGCAGTGTCAGTTTTTTGAGATTCGAACTAATTATGCCACATTTTGTCGTACTTTCTTCACATGTTTCAAACATGGAACTCAGTGGTTGGGATGCTAGCACATGGGATGATACCCCATATTCTTTGAAATGGTAGAATATTATTGGTTCGTATAACCTTGTTATATGCAGACCTGGTAGTGTGGGCGAGTCGAAGTCGTATATAAATTCGATAATAACTGAAGAGGTAGAATATACTGGCTATTTACAATGAAAATGATACTGAGATCTAATATTTGGAGATAATTACCCAGAATCTATCTAAATTACGAGATCTACAATATACAAGGTAACCCAAAACGTCCTTGCCGTTTTGGACCAACTGGAAAGATGTGTTCACTGATACGGAAATAGGCGCTCAGGTGCTAAGACAGTCAGTCATATCAGATCAAGTAGTGGCGAAGACAAATGGAGGTGTCGAAGCCGCTCGTTCGAGGTTGTCTGTTTATGACTTTAAGCTGGGTTAATAAGCAGTCAAATCAAGACGCCGAATACGTCATACCCTTAGGGTTGGTGGTGCAAAAGTCCTCCTTTGTCATAAAACAATCTTGACGTTTCATTTTGGTCAGTTTATAATCAGTAAAAGTACTCCTGTATGAACTTCTATAACTAGTAGGAGAAAGTAAATTGATGCACTGCAGAAAGTAGGTCACAAGCGACTCCGAAACAGGTTGAGTATACACTAGGACAAATAATCTGTGATCAATGTAGAGTAAAAATAAAGTATGAGTGCAATGTTACATCTGATTAACCATTTAGCACATGAGTTTGCAACAATAACGCAGAAAATTTATTTAGTGGGGAATAAAGTCCCCTGTTCTACAAGCAAATAGGTAACTCGGGTACCGGGGAAAATGCAAGAGGCAGTCTACCAGAGAATTTCCCACTCTGCTAATCACATAACCAAAGAAATGCTGCACGCATTTCACGGATATCCCACTCGAAAATTCGAAAATGCTTAAGAAGTAAATAATCCAGAATTATAGCATTAAAATAATTAAGAAATTCTTTATTCAATGAAATAACTATTTCTTGACAGCAATGTTGTGAAGGAGACAAATGTTGTGTAAGAGACAAATGCTGTGTAATAGACAAACGTTGTGAAAGAGACAAACGTTGTGTAAGAGAAAAATTGCAAGAGCTTTGCTTTTATTTCAGATATGTGATTTTAAAATGAGTTGCAAAAAGGCATAGTAAAATGGGAGACCGAGAAGACAAGACTTTGAAGGAGAATTGAATTTTAGAATATGCTTTCCCTATCTTCTTAATCTGAAATAGATTATCTCACATCCCGCCGTTTCCTCTTCTTTATTAGGATAAAAAAAGGAACGATATTTCATTTCCATCTCACACAGAATTTCCTTTGAATTGGAGGCTCAAGCCTTTTCTTACGTCTTGTGTGTGTATCTGTATGTGCTTGTATTTGGGTATGTATATGCATATGTGCTTGTGTCTGTATGTGTGTGTGTGTGTGTGAGAGAGAGAGAGAGACCCCCGTCGGAATGCAATCACAAAAGCTCGATCAAAGACTTGCGATAGAAAGTGGGTGAGGAATATTGAGATTGCGAGAGCGAGGGTACCCAAAATACGAACTGTGTGAAATCGATGAGAGTTGAAGGGGAGATTTTTTTTGTGACAAGAAAGAAAAGAAAGTGGAAAGCTGCTTTTGCTTTCCTTTCCTACTTTCTCTTTTAATCTTCTTGTTTCTCTTCTCCTTCCATTTCTTCTTTCACTTCTTCGCGAGTCGATCTAGCTCTCTTTGGATTCTCGATTAAGAAAGTTTGGAAATATATCTGAATGGATTTTCTTTTCTTTTTTCTTTCCCACGAAATTGTTCAAAAGAATTCTTTGTTCATTCTGCATTACGATTTGGTACATGTTCGTTTTCTCTACTTCATCTGTTAGCACAACATTACACAATTATCAAGTTCATGTATGAAATGTTGAGAAAATAATTAATCGAAACGACGACAAAAAAAATGTAAAAGAACAGTGAGACGGAACTTGGGCTAAATACAGTTTTTTAAATGTCTTGTTCCGTATTCAGCTCTCTTCAGCTTCTATGCTTACATAGTCTGGGATAATTAGCATTTAAGTCCAAACCCTGTTTTCTGTCTAAGAGAGTATCTTCCTCAGCGAGCTAAATTTACCAGGAGAGATGACTACATACAAGGAATGTTTCAGGAATACCCCTTTTAAATTCCCAAGATGCGTAGAACGTCCCAGGATATTTGGGATCGAGGAGGGGTATTCCTTGAATATACTGAGTTTACTAGAACCGGAATATTACTATAGAGTTTTATTAGAATATCTAAACAACAAATGCTCTCAAAATATTCATAAAACATACCTTGGATAGTCAAAGGAATTTCATCAGGTTATGCCCTTATTCCGGACATTTACATAATCTTTGAATATTCTGTGCATATACCAGAACTATCCTTAAGAATATACCAATATTCCTACGGGATATTCATTGCATATCTCTAGCGTATGTCTGTGCTAAATGGGGCACAAATTCTAACTATCGGCACGCCAAGGTAACAAACGTGTACAGTATCACTTATCATTAATCGGTGACGGATCTAGGGGGGCAAAAGGGGGCAAGCGTCCCTGGCGGCACGTTTAGGTGCGGCAAACAGTTAAAATTAAAAAAATAAATAAAAGCTCCTAAAAAAGGAAGTAAAATTGCCTATTAAATTGAAATTGACCTAAACGTGCTCAAAATTTTAATACTGACGCGCTAAGACATACTCGCATTTTATGTTATTCCATACAACCTACCTTCATCTTTAAAATTGAAAACCGCGCTTCAAGCCAGATAGGCAGGTCTACTGCCTTACTGGAGTTATTAATAGCGATGCCACGACAGGCTCCACAAAAGATAACAAAAGGACAGTACGTGATACGAGACAATGTTATGGCCGTCGCGTCAGCCGGTCATGTTTTTTGGCTAAAAACGTTGTACATGGCGGCAAAAGGGCGGTGGAAAGGGGGGTAAAATTTAACTTTGTCCCCATAGGAAAGTTTTTAGATCCGGTGTCGTAGGATATGTGTACCCCCAGAGATTTGTACCGGGGGTACACATATCCTAGGATATTTGTACCCCCCTATAAATCTTGGAAACATCAAAGAAAATCATGCCGCTTTCAATATATTTCATTATGGAATGAAAAATTAATAACAGAAACACCCAATAGGGGGGTACACATATCCTACGACACCGGCACTGTCATCAATGTATAAATCCAATTGGCTTCCCGTTGTACTATAGGACATATAAAGTATCACTTCAATTGTGTTATAACATCTTCTTAGCAAAATATAAATTCATATGACACTTTACATTAATATGGCCCTTACCATTACAGTGGAAACACTACAAGAAATAGTTGCCTAAACATAGGAGCAAATATTGGCTACTATTTCTCTGGAGCTTTATTAATGGTATATTTTTAAGAAGATCGTGCTTTGTTTTATTTACTACAGTTATCAAACAGTCAAACAAGTTGTTCAAAGAGAGAAGAAACATCCTATTTGCCTATCAGGAATTCATTCAATCTGTAAACACATACACTTATCTATCTTAATAGCACAATTAGAAAAAAAAGCTTGATTTCAGGTTGACAACTTTCAATGTCAACCTTTTTAACGGTTAATTCAACCTTTAGATATCATTTAAACGATTAATCGTGTTATCGTTGTTACAGGTTTGAATAAAACGTTAGGTCCATTGAGCCGGCCGGGTGGTCGAGCGGTCTGCGGCGGTAGGCCATCGGTTCGAAGGTCCCGGGTTCGAGTCCCGGCAGGGGCATGGGTGTGGATTTTAACTGGCTGTAAATGGGCGAATCGTGACGGGCAGAAGTCCAAAGTTACTAGACTGGCCCATATCAAAATAAAGTTTACCAAAGTTTAAGTTAGGTCCATTGATAGGGTAGGGTGAAGGTCCGCTTGGAAGGTTTTCCCCGCATTGCATGATGTTGCGCTATAGTAGTTACGCCCCTGGTGTCACTTCCAAATCATCGAGCACATATCCTGAATTTCATTTTTTTTGTAAAATATATATAGAATCTGCAAGACTCTACTTACACCCCTCCCCCAAACTTAAAATCCTGGCACAATATCTGGTGTTATGGTCAGTCACGAAGACCAGTGCGTTTGATTATGCAAAATCACAACGATACGAAAGAAAACAGTTTATATTCTGAAGAATGAATATTCAAAACTATTTTAGAAGAAGAGACTAGATTGCAAGTTCATGACTTTGTTTTTCGTACTAGCTGTCCGCAAATTTCCTGACAAGTTTGTCTTGAGAATTTATTGTGTACTTTCCTGAGACGTGTTTATCGTAACCTAGGAGGTCCTCCTCTCAGCGTTGACCCAGTTTTCAATAAACATAAAAGTCAAACAAAGTGTGTTTCACTAGAAAATATTGGTACTTTGAAGAAGATGTTCTCCAAGATACACATAGATGGTGCTGCACGTGAAAAATTTCGTTCCTGGACACAGACAGCCATTACATTTTCTTTTCATGTTCTGGAACTGAAGAATAACCGCTACGTGGGCTGCGTCTTCAATGACTTTGTCTTTGAGTTCAAGAGATGGAGCACAGAGAAAACGACTATTTCGGTCAAGTTTTTCGTTTCTGTTTTAACGAATCCTTCACTGAAATATCACACGAAAAGGGAGAAATGAATATGTAATATGACGTGAGATGGAAATATTTCAGAATAAGTTCTTTTCAACTGATACTGAATCAAATCCTGTAGAGTTTGCAACTATTATTCGATCAAAGAGATTCATAAAATTATGTTGCTAAAGTGTTTAGCTCTTGTTTCTTTTTTGAAGAATACGACATTGAGCAATTTATGAGGGACCATTATTAACATAAAAAGTGCATACTATAAGCACAGTTATTTGAACCTTTTAGTGAATGTCAAGTGTGGATAGTGATATACTATAAAACTAGTTTGAATTCAAGAATTTTTCGTTAATTTTTATACGTTCAAGACGGTTTTTTCTCGCGTGTAGTGTCTATTGATTCCAAAAGAAGGCTTCAAGAACTGGTTTTTAAATTTAATTTAAATTTTTAGACTAGTTACCGAAGATATATTTTTCGATATTAATCCACATTGCTATTTACAATGTAGCCTGGTAGCAACACTTATACAGTCAGCATTTGTTAGACAGTATATCGCAACTATAAAGATGTGTAATTTGGAGTTATGTAGGTAGCCGGTCGGGTAGCAGTGCGATCTACGGCGGTGGGCCAACAACTCGAACATCCCGGGTTTGAGGCCCGGCAGGGCCATGGGTTGGGGATTTTAAATGGCTAAAGGACGAATCGAAGTCCGAAGTTACTAGACAGGTCCATATAAAAATAAACTTTACCAAAGTAATGTAGGTAGTCGACAGGAAGAAGGCCTAGAGATAGCGAGCGACATTTTGAATTTTACTCGTGTGATTACCGTTCAATTTCGACAGATAATTTATTGTGTTTAGGTACATTTTTAGACATGGATATAGTCAAAGAGATAGAACATAAATTTTAATTATGTTCCAGTTATGTTTACGTTATTTCAAGTTGTATATCAACTCACTTAGACATTTGTATTACTTATCTTAACGACATTTCTAGGCAGGGAGTTTTCACAATTTAAACATAGTTTGGTTGAGGTACGTTAACGTATTACCGAAGATATGGTGTAGCATACAGATACAGTAGGGCTCAAGGCATTTCTTAGTGTCGGAGGGCGCAAGTTAAACCTAGCCCATCTGTGGTTCCTTAACGTATAACCAAGACCGGTGTAGCACACGCATCAGTGAGAAGAATACTCTTACGGTCACAATAAGACTGACGGTATATTCTCAGTATCGGAGGGTGCGAGTTTAGCCTTTTGATATCTGAGAAAGGTCTTAGATAATCTCTAAGACATCTGGCTCTCAACCAGGATATTCATAGCAAAAACAGCTTTTACTGGAGAACCACCAGCCAAAAAAACGGTCAGCGAAGCTCTCTGAACTAGACTTACTGGTGGCACATCTGTTAATTTGGCTTTTAAATTCTGCAATGTGTTAGGTTTTTTGATTGTGGTTTCAACACTAGTTCAACGTGCATACAGGACTTCCATCTATCGTTCCTGGACATAAACAACGAATAACCAGAGCAACCAAGGGCTCCCACTTCTAGCTCCTAAAAGCTTCAGCGTACTAAAGACCTCTACAATGGGAGATCAAGATCTAACCCCAGCACGCAACAACAGTACGTCATCTAACAATGAGATCCAAACGGACGTTCAGACTACAGATCACAACAAAGATATTGGAAATAGATCCTCTTCCTGCGCCAACTCAAAATCAAACACTCAGGAGACAATCTACAATTTTCTGCTAAATAAGTATGACTCCAAAAAACACCAAGGCATGTTTTGTAACAGATTCAGAAATACTTGTCTAGAGACAGCATTACTGGCATTATTTTCACTCGAAATGGAGTCATCATTAAGTCAATGGAACCAAATTTTGCACTACGCAACAAAATCTCCTTTGAGATCTTCGGAACAGAGATGTTTAAATGGGGAGATGAAAAGATGAAAGAGGAACTTGCTAAATTATTCTCGATGTGCCTGAGGAAGAGAGAAATACAGTCAAGTTGGAATAATGCTATTATTATTTTATTGTAGAGGAAAGAGGACAAAGAAAGCGTCGAAAACTACAGACCGATTAGTTTACTGTCAGTTCTATACAAAATGTTCACCAAAGTTATTTTGAATCGTATTGAACGAGACTTAGATTTTAATCAGGGAAGGGAACAACCCGGATTTCGTCGTGGATTTAGCACAATGGACCACATACAAACATTGAATGAGATTATGGAAAGGACTAATGAATATGAACTTCCACTATGTTTGGGATTCATGGATTTTGAAAAACCTTTCGGTTCCACCTCAGTGGCAGCAGTACTTAAATCGCTTGAACATCAAGACATCGAAAGCGCCTACATCACGCTACTGCCAAACATTTACTCGACTGCTACACTAGTCATTAGATTACATCAAGAAGGTGAAAAATTTAGAGTTGGAAAAGGGGTAAGGCAAGGAGAATTAAATTCTCTAAAACTGTTTTCTGCGGTTCTGGAGAGAGTGTTCCAGAATTTAAACTGGGATGAAGTTGGAATAAAAATTAACGGGGAATATCTTCATCACCTACGATTGTCAATAGTTCTGTTTGATTCAAGTGCAGAAGAAGTACAAACCAGAATGAAAGAACTGAATAATGAGAGTTCGAAAATAGGCCTTAAAATGAATTTAAGTAAAACAAAAGTAATGTACAATCAACATGCTGCAAAGAACAAAATAAAGATTAACGGAGAGACAATAGGCATAGTTGATGAGTATGTTTACCTAGGCCAGCTCTAAACATCGAATGTCAAGTTGACTGATGAAATAAATAGAAGATGTAAAATAGGGTGGAGTTCTTTTGGAAGACTACACTTTATTTTCAAAAGCAAACTTCCAATGTGTCTGAAGCGTAAAGTTTATAATCAATGTGTCTTATCTGTGATGATGTACGGCTGTGAAACTTGGACATAGAATGCGCAAACGACTCAAAGATTAAGAATTACATAAAGAGCAATGGAGAGATGCATGCTAGGAATAACCAGGAGGGACAGGAAGACAAATGCATGGATTCGCGTACAAACAAAGGTAGAGGATGTAATCAAGACTGCGAAGAAGATGAAGTAGAGATATAGCTAGACGAACAGATGGAAGGTGGACGACAAATGTACTAAAGTGGATTCCTAGACAAAAGAAACGACCGAGACGACGTCCAAATGTAAAATGGGGTAGATGAAATCAAGCGTTTTTCAGGAGCTACATGGATGAGGATAGCAGCAGACCGAGATATGTGGAAAGAAAAGAGGGAGGCTTTCATCCAGCAGTGGATAGAAAACGGCTGAATATGATGATGATGATACACTCCTTACCAAAAAAAAAGTTCCACCATCTAAACGATTTCCACTCTACTATCTGCAGAAATCCGGGGAGTTTCACTGGACTATACCGAATCGACGAACTTAAGTACGAGAGGTACACCATTACAGGCTGTCTTAGAATCATTGGTTAAACGGGTCCCACATAAATGATTAGAGTCTTAACACCTTCCAAAGAAACTATAAATGACTTGCTGACAAATGGTACCTAATCTATTGTAAAATACACCGCGTAGAGACATCTAAAGTTTCACCACCTTTACCAATGAGTTGCGAAAAGTCTTAAACTTATAATAATCATGCGACAGATAATTGCCGGAATACTCCGATCTGTAGATATTGTTGCGGGTTGCGTAAGTTTTGGGACACTCCCCCGGCTCAACAATAATGTAGCGTCAGTGTACTAACTGGTGCTTCATGTTTCCTCACTATTAGGGAATTCCCTGTCTAATTCGATCCTTGTCTTCTAGGTTTTTTCCTAGCGCCAGCTAGGGTAGGCCAGAGAACTGAACCCTCTATTTAGGGAAGGGACATTAGGATACTAAGAGAGGTAGTTATAAGGTTGAGGCTTTAAGAGGTGTTTAGGTAATGTAATACATATTTAAATAATTTCATTTATTATGGGCCATTATGAACATTGCCCCTTCCTATCGCTTTTTTGACCCTTGAACAAAAGGAACTACGCATGAATTGCTGTCATCATTTTAATGAAATCACGGATGTGGATACAACATATATAAAAAATGCATAGCGACGAAACATGGTGTTTCGTATAACAACGGCAAACAAATCGATAACTCTTTTTGAACAAAGAGCGTAGAACGTGTGTCAACAAAAATTAAGATGCACCTGACCTGGCCCCGGCAGACTTCTTTTTATTTTCAAAGATAAACTGGCGTCTAAAAGGAGATTCTTTTAACAATCTACCACATCTTCTAAATAATTTAAAGTCATTCTGGGAGAGAAGCAGATATGTGCCCAGAAGTTCATTTCGGGAGAGTTCAGCGCCTTCGAGGGTGTCCCAAGTGCGTCTGGGTGTGAAATTTACGTAAAATGAATATAATTTTGACAAAAATGATACTAAATTAATTAAAAAGTCGCGATTT
>JAGDQP010032021.1:1912-21562 GCA_022664845.1 Lepisma saccharinum
GTAGTCTGCAAATGCATTGGCTTTGTCATCATCAGTGTGTAATGCCTGGTTGTTTGTATGAGGGGGTATGAAGTTCTGGTGTATTTACCGGTAAGTGCATTGAATTGTTTCCAATATTTTGTCGGGTGAGATGTGTCTGCAAGATTATTACATGTTTTAACCCACTGTCGCAGTTTATATGCTTTAAGGTAATTATGAACAGTTCTCTGTAATTGTCGATGTAATCGAAGTGTTTCTGGATTTCCGGTTCTCTGGTAGTCACGATAGAGATGTCTGGATCGTTGCATAAGTGGTAGATATTGTGGAGGAAGTTTGGGTCTGTAGGGATGTTGGGTGGTTTGTGGGATGAATTTTTCGGATGCAGAATGAAGAGTGTTGGTAATGGTGTCAATTTGATTATAAAAGTCAGTTTCAGTAGTTAGTGAGATGTTCGGGTTCAAGCGGGTATTGATATAATCTCTGTATCCGATCCAGTCTGCTTTATCGAAACGTAGTGTTTTTCTCAGTGGTATGTTTGTTTGTG
The DNA here is from genome assembly GCA_022664845.1 of Lepisma saccharinum. Lineage (NCBI taxonomy): Eukaryota > Metazoa > Arthropoda > Insecta > Zygentoma > Lepismatidae > Lepisma > Lepisma saccharinum. The sequence continues at coordinate 2,436 of JAGDQP010032021.1, forward strand.
TGAAAGGTTGAGTTTGACAGCTTAAAGTGAGTTTTATGGGGGCGTGATGGCTTCCTATTAGGCCTAATACATCGAAGTTACAACGTTGTGTTAGTTTGGTAGAGGTTATGGCAATATCCGGTGTGGTATTCGAAATTGGTCTGGTGTGTTTCGGCAGTTGATGTACAGTTCCTGAGGTTTGATATTCAATGAATTGTTGAAAAGCTATTTTTTCTCTGTCTGGGCGACTATGTATGTTAATATCGGCCATGATAATATATGTACGAAAATTATTTGAGATATGTGCAAAGAACGGATACGGTATGGGGTGGCCCGGACGGATGTAGATGGTTGCAAGGGTGATGTAATTATTTTTATAGTATAGAGTTGTAATTATATGTTCTGGTAGATTGGGTATTTGAGGCGTGTGTAAACGATAAGGTATGGAAGGTGAAAAACCTATAGCAGTGCCACCGTTTGCCCTGAGTGCCGGGAGTGTACTGTCGTTTCGAAGGAGTGAGTAGCGTGGTATTTTACAGATGCTGGTAGGCTTGAGATAGGTTTCGTTTAAGAGGAAAGCATTGATCTTTTCTTCTAGAAGCAGCTGTTCAAAAAGAGGTTTATGAGTTGGAAGTGAACGTATATTTAAGAATAGAAATATCAAAGCCATGGCTGTATGTACGAAGAGGTTGGAGTTGAATTTAGACTTCTGTTGCGAGTGTTGTAGCATGAAAGTGGGCATAAGGACCAGAATATGTTGCATTGAAGTTCACATGAAGAGTGGTTTTTGCTGCGTGCTGTATTTGGTGCAAGATGAATGGTCGTTGAAATGGATGTATATTCTGAAGTACTACGGTGAGGAAAGCAAGAAGTTGATCGATTGTGATTGGTTGAAAAACAGATGCAGTGCTTGTGCCTTGGTGCTTTATTTCTGGAGTGCGTATTGGAACTATGAGTTCTGGCTTTGATGGTTCCGGTGCTGGTCTCCCTTTACATTTGTAACTAAATGTCGGGTGATTGTCTCCGCACGTAGTGCATTTCGGTGGTTGTTGAGCGTTATTGCAAGATTTAGTGTTATGTGGTCCTGAGCAAAATCCGCATTTGTCTTCGTTTGGACACTTTGATGTTGGATGCACGTTGTACTGCTGACATTTTTCACATCTCATTGGGAGCGGTGGTGGTGTATGTGAAGGCTCTACTCTGTATCTGCGTTTGTACACATATGCACGGTTAGTGAGAAGATCGTCAATGGTTTCCTGGCTATTGGTGAGTACTCGTACCATGTATGTTGGTTCTCCGGTTCGTGATTTGATACGGATGCATCTGAGAATAGTGTGTCCTTCCAGTTTTAGTTCGTCTTCTGTTTCGTTGTCCGGGATGGATGGTTCTAAGTCTCGTATGACAACAGATAATGTGGGTGATTTGCGAGGTGGTGGTGGTTGCCGTGGTGGTTTATCTTCCAGTCTGGTCATCTTTGCGGATTTTCCGAAGATCTCATAGCTATGTTTGTTTCGAATGGATGAAGCGAGATTTGGGTCTGAAGACTGAATAATAACACCATTTCTGGTTGGTATGATCCTACTGATTTGCTCCCGGGAGACGTATTTGGAAAATTGGAGAAGTAGTAGTTTACTATTCTGATATTTCGGATCAAAGTTGGTGAGCAAGAACGAGTGTTTCCTGGTAGTTGAACCTGCTAATGTTGTAGAGTCTTCCGTGTTGTGAATTTCCATTTGATGTTCGGAGTCTGAGTCACTGATGGTATGGGTTCTTTTTGATGGTGGTGATGAACAACGTCCTGGTATTATTGCAGTTGGTGAGCGAGATCGAGAGCGTGTAGCTGTTTCTGTCCTATGTTGATGCCGTGAAGAGACTAAAGTCGAGTATGGTGGTGGTCCAGGAACTTGTGCTGGAAGTTGGTGAAGTCCTACTTGCTGCTTTTCAGTCATATTGGTTATGCTTGACATGTAGACATACAGAATGAATGTTGTGATGAGTGTCTGTCCAATTCCTGTTGTTAGGAGGGCCCCCCGTTTGAAAAGGGGGGCAAGAACCTGAGGAGGTAGGAGTGAACCGATGATGAGAGGTAAGGACTACAGATGATAAACTGTGGATGATCAGTCAAAGTGCAATGACTGCTGTTTCTCAGGCTAACTCCACCCTCCAACACTGAAAAAATGCTGTCAATCCTATATCGGTGGTACACGTACTGGTCTCGCCTGTGCGTATGCAACACTGGGTCCTCGGTAGTAAGCTAACCATCCAAAGATAGGCTAGGTTAAGTTATGGTCCTTTGGAGCGGGAGGGGAAAGACTGAAATACGAAGTCGAGTAACTCTTTGCGGGACCTGTAACCTTATTTCGGGTAATAATTTTTCTGAGTGAATTTTACTATGTATTAGTTTGTGTAGAAATGATAGAGAATTAACTCTTCTATTTTAACTCATTCAGTGCGCAAGTACAGAGAATAAAATTATCTAGCGTTGGGTCTTAGGTCGCCCTGTGTGAATTGATGAAGTCCATAATTGACGTATTATTAGGATTAAAGTGTTGCTCCATAGTGTAGTAGCTAAAGCATCGGATAATAAATCACAACGTTGCAGGTTCGAATCAGTCCACAGATACGTGGAAAATTTTTCGATTATAAATGAAGGCGAGAGAGTAAAACATGTCATTGAATAAAGGCATAATGTAATCAAGGTCCAGTTTTTTTTCTAAAACTACTGTAAAAATATGCATAATTCGGTTTACGAAAATAGTAAATTTCCTCAGTATGTAACTTGGTACTATTTTGAGTGCATACAACTGAAAAATAAGTTGTGCTAATTGGGCCACATGTACATTGGAATTACCATATACTTTGCTCTATGTTGAACTTCGCTTTTAGGGCCAACGTTATCGCTAACGATAAGGCTAGCGGCCAACGACCAAATAGTACGTAGGCCGAACAGTACTGAGAAACGTTAATCTAACGTTAAAGCGTACAATCAGATTTTCAATGGTCCAACAAGAATTTACTACTTGGGGTACACACGATTTTGTATTATATTTGTTGTTACTAATACAATTTGCAATATAATTACTAAATGAAAATTTCTATATTACTGTTGAGTTGATCCTTTATAATGCGGCCCTCGCTCTCTTCCTGATTAGTCAATTTGTCCAGCTGCCAGAAAAGGTTGGAGACCTCTGGAGTAGACTATAACGTTTTTCCGAATGATGATTGAATTAGCTGTTTGAGAAGATTGCTCGTTAGTATTCACAGTGCAATGTAAATATTATACTTGTTAATAATTGCTCTGGGATAAATAGCTACAACTGAACTATGATATATGCAGCAAACGCAAGTTTGCTGTAAGATTAGAAATTATATTTTACAACTGTACGTAATGCTTTTGTTACAGTACTACACAAATCTGCTTTATGTGATCAATAGTGCAAAAAATACAGAAGAGGTATCGAATGAGTGAAGACAATACACGATCAGGAAAGTCGAAATAATATATTGCATTATGCTAGAATAATAACTTCCATGGGGAAGCAGAGGCTGGGGGTGGGGGCAATCTTCCTCCACTCACCACCTCCACCCTCTTAGCATGGAACCATTGAGGAAGGACACAAACTCTATAGAATTAGCAATTTTTCGAAAGGGATTCCCAGAAACCTGTCGAAAACGTGTTTCATTCAAGCGGTATACACATACTTATTCAGACATTCGCTTCTCCAACTTCCCACCCCTTCCACTGCCAGGTCTAGAGTGGGGCGTGGCTTACCATCATCAAACCTTTTAGAGGTGGACTAGAATAGCTATATAAAAATGTTATTTTTTATTGGTGTATCGGATATGTTTGCAATTAAAATTATTAGAATCGTTTGTTCACAAGGAATAAAACAAAAAAAAGTTGGTCTTTCTAGCGTAATTGGTTGCAAAGTTAGACATTGTAATTTGGAGAAAAAAAAATATTTATTTTTTAATAATTTATTTCTGAAAATCTAGGAGACAAATGTACGTTCTAAGTATTTCAACCCGTGCATACACTTCTTATAATACTCCAAAACTTTTCTTTTCTATTAAAGATATCCAGTTCCTTAAAAAATGAAGATATTCGGTAGCAATTTTCTGTCCATAAGCACCAATAGTAAACTTTCTAGCGCTGAGAGAAGTAGAAGACACCGTTAAACAGTATCATCAAATTCAACAGGCACACACACAATCATCTGCAGACGAAATTCTGAAAAAAATGAAGATTATATTCCGTGCAGCGCTTCGTGACCTTGGGAGAACCAATGAGAACACGAGCCACAGCGATGCTTCACTCAACATAGATGTAAAAACAAACTCGGTTGTTCATCATCGCGGCCACTAATTCACCATCGCGGAGGACCTTTAGGTCGTGATGTAGCGTATATCTCCGGCATGCACTTACCCATTTGAATCCATGTGTTTGTGCTATCATCGAGGCAGCGACCGCGACTTAAACCTCGACCGCGAGGCATCTTCGGCATGTCTTTACCCTTACTCATCAGTCTTTGTCCCTACTTTAGTTTAAGTTTATATTTATGTATTTAATGTGCCAACTACTCCATTGAGTTTATTATGGTGCAATATATTTTTGTTTCAAATTTTCTGCATATTTTCGGTAGAAGTTAAATTATTCCATCCATGTATTCAACGTAAACACAAGTCAGAAGTTAATGGAAGCATGGTCTTCACATGAAGTTTCACGAAATTTGGCGTATACCCTGTGAAAAGTTTGGAACTAAAGCAGTGCCTCTTGTAGCAGCTGTTTTAGATTCAATTAAATATTAGAAATATTTTAAGTATTTGAACCTATTCCAAATGTTTGCTTCGCTACCAATGTGTACGTAAAACTCCACTGTATAGGCGCGTTAATACGTTATACTGGTTTCGCGGATGATTGAGTGGTAGCGCTCATTGCTTTCCAATCAAGTGTGTGTTTCTGTTTCGCAGAATGAGAGATTTTACTCTTGACATAGGTTTTTGGAAACCGTCGATATTTGTATTACATGTTGAGAAATTGATTCCATCGTAATACTGTAATCCCATGTACAAATTGCAAGTATCAAACAAATTATTTCATAAATTATTGAGGAAGTCAAGATGGCTAGTATACCAGCACACTGCAAAGTGACAGGGAATTTCAAACGTGATGTGATGTAATGATTAGCTTTCAGTGAGAAGCTTGGCATTCCAAGTTTAACAGGAAGTCGACAGAAAGTCATCCCAATACATACAGACTTATCCTACTTTTGAAGCCAGAACAGTCCGAGAATGAGGTGTCAATGCGGCTGCTGGAAGAAGGCAATTTAACATTGAGGAGAAAATTGTGGATACGTTTAGACAGTCGTATTCGGTTTCTTAAGAGCAGGTTTAGGTCTGGTGAGGTTGGCCTTATTCCATACTTTAATGCAGTATCTCATTGCATTCATTTGGATAGTTGAAATTATAATACAATGAAGATAAGCGATATTAAGAGTCGCGCTTGTATACTACATTTATTAATGACGTAATTGTTCAATGCAAGTGATTTTTTTATGTGCGTGTGCGTGTGCGTGTGCATGTTGTTCTCGCTGCAGTATATCACGATTGGAGTTGCGCGACAAGGGTCTATTAACGAGCCATATCTCATCCCTTTCTTAGATTTATGTTGGTGTTTGTTTTTTGTTTTTCCTTTCGCCAAATATTTCTAATATTGAGGTGCTACCAAAATTCTTCATGCGATTCTGCGAAACAGGAGGTAATCCTATTCAAGGGGTTCCGGGTTGAACTTTTCTGTGGGGGCACAAGTGGTTCGGAACCCACTTTAAACAGTGGACTCCATCTTCTCAACTCATGGAAGGAAATGGCAAAACCATCGTCGGTTCTCATCTTCCAGGGACCTTCGGATCATAGACCTGGCCCCGGGCTGCGACATGTGGGCTTGTATTGTCGAGTAATATTAGATCACCATACTTGTTGACTACTGCTGGATTCTGAGGGCATCAGCACTGTAATGCTCTCGTCACCAGGGCCGTATTTGCCACTAGGCACGTGCATAGAGCGCCAAATTTTAAGGGGCGCCAAATTTTGGAGGAAGAAATTAAAATTTATGTCTTAAGTAGAAGAAAATATATTTATTGTAAATTTTTAAACGGGCAGCACGAAAAACTGGAAATAACAGCCGTTTTGAAATAGTTAAAAAGCGCCTAATCTTTCAGTCGTGATCTCAATGACAATGAGTGCCCAATGAGCGAATACGCAATTCGCAAAGCATAATATGCGCTATAATCGTGAATTCCACTACACGCTCTCAACGCGGTAGCTCCCTCCCCTCTACACTCAACATGGTCTGTTTGTTTGTTTGTTTACTAAACTGCGAAACTCAACTTGGTCTTACCCGGCACGCGGCCAGATGAGTCAGCGCCATGGACGTAAGAATATAATAGGACTGTTAACAAACAATTCACTCAATGTTATAAAAATGGGACGGCTGAGAGTGCAGTTTGTCAATCCAACATGGCGGATCGAGCATACTTCTTGGAAAGGAAGCACACGATATTGTGAATGTGCAAATAAATTTTAATTATCTAAATTTGTCCTTAACCACTAATTATTACAAAATAAGTGTTATTGCAATACACTTCCTTCTCAAGAGCAGTGATCATTCAAATCTTGAAACCTGATATTATTTCACTATTATTATTGAAGATAAAACTTAAATATTGCTTACCTGTTTATCCTCACACGTACCTCTTGGTCGGCTTCATCAGATGCAACCTTCACATACCTTAAATTATTTAACATAAATTTAAAATTTGTAATTAAAAGTGGTTCAATTAACATTACTTCTTATGGCCAGTTGCAATGTTTTGGTCAATTCAACATGGCGGCAAGGCGCACTTCCGGCCCATAAATTTTGGTTTGTTACTAGTCCTATTATATTCTTACGTTCATGGTCAGCGCAGACTGCAGTGCAGTATCTAGTGTCTTAGTGTCTAGATGTAACTCCTGTCATGTCAGTTAGTGGACTGTAAACAACTCAATAGTACGAGCGCGTCGTAATTGTTTAGATATTTTATGTTGTGTGTGTTGTGAACTGTCAAATTGTGGTTTGATAATGATTTGAGTTGAAGTGCGTATCGTAAGTTAGGCCTACCACAATATCTAAAAAACCAAGTGGCGCTAAGTACAAGAAAAGAGCGAAAGAAAAAGAGGAAAATGAAGAAAAGTTCTTAGCAAAGGTCCCTAGAATAAGTTCTTTTTTTCTACCAAGCACAAGCAATAGTGTAGTGATAGACGTAAATACTAGTGTAAACATAGACCATGATATTGATACACCCCAAGAAATGCCCGGTGTTTTTGATTCCGAAGAAAATGTACCCTCCGAAACCCACGAGTAAGAACATATACCCAGCTTATTTAACAAAGATCCAGCCTTTTGGAAAAAAAAAATGAGTTTACACGGGAATACATAGCACAAAATGGCTTTGAACAAAATATTGAAAGTGGCTATTCTATGTCTGAGCGAGTTTATGGGGGTGTTAAAAGATATTACAACAATAGCTTTTTCAAGACAGTTCTTCAAAATGGGGAAGTGCGCAACCGTGAATACCTTGTTTATTCAACGTCCAAAGGTTTTTTAGTTTGTGCAGTTTGTTTTCTGTATTCAAATACATCCTGTAACTTAACGGAGAGCTTCAATGACTGGAAGAACGCTAGTTGTGCACTGCAGTCCCATGAAAATTCTCCTGCACATAGAAAGGCTACATTAAGTTATATTAGCCGAATCAATTCAAAAATCGCATTGACAACAATTTAGTTGAAGCTCAACAGAGTGAAGAACGTATTGGAAAGAAGTTTTCAAGCGAGTATTGGTATCTGGGAACTAGAGGCTACTCTTTTCGTGGGGCGGAACACCGTTTTGGTTCTTCACGAAATGGAGCTTATTTGAGTGCTTTGGAATTGATAGCTCAGTTTGACTCTTTTTTTTATCTCAACACATAGCTAGATTTGGGAATAAAGAGCAAGGAAGTACATTATACCTCTCACTTTACATGTGATGAGTTTATTATGATCATGGGTGACACAGTGTTTCAAAATATTATTGATGAGGCGAAACTTTCAAAGTATTATTCTATAGTTGTTGACTCAACACCTGACATAGTACACGTTGACCAACTAACCCTAGTCCTGCGTTACGTACAGAGTAGCGGTGAACCTGTAGAGCGATTTTTGAAATTCCTGCCAAATACAGGACATAAATCTAAGGACTCGTCCACAGCTATCATGAAAACATTGGAAAATGTTGGCCTTGATCTTAAAGATTGTAGAGGTCAAAGTTATGACAATGCGGCGAATATGTCTGGCGCATATTCTGGTCTTCAGGCAAGAATTAAGGAACACAATGAACTGGCTGAATACATTCCTTGTTCCGCCCACTCATTAAACCTGGTTGGAGTTACAGCAGCTGAAGCATCTGAACGTGCTGTTGAGCTTATTAATCTTGTTCAAGCAATATACAATTTCTTTTCATTGTCCACTGATCGTTGGGCTACTTTAAATGAAATTTTGAAGAATTGTTCTGTGGTAAAATCACTATCAATTACAAGGTGGTCGGCCAGGGCGGATGCTCTAAGGGCCTTACTAAAATCGCTACGTGAAATAACTGAATCATTGAAGGAAATGTCTGAAGATAGTAATGAAAAACCTATCTGCCACCAAGAATCAAAAGGTTTGGTGAAAAAACTGCAAAAAACCGAAATTGAATTTTTGTTTATCTTCTGGGAAGAGGTCATGAATAAGTTTCAGAAAGTGAATTCAGCTCTACAAAGTGAAAGTATTGACAAAGGGAACGTTGTTGTTCTTTTCAAATCATTAGAAGTCGAGATACTTTCATGCAAAAACAAGTTTAATGATTATCTAAACAAGACTGACAATGTAAAAAAATTCGAGAGAATGGAGCAATGAAAATCATGTTCCAAAACGCAAGCCGTTATTTGATGAAAATCAAGAATCGCCAAACCGTCCACAACTTGATCCTAAAGAGCCTTTCAGGACCGGTACTTATCTCGTCATAATTGACAGGTTACTAGCAGAGCTTCAAAAACGAGCAACAGCATACGAACAGTTTTTTTTTTAAAAAAAAAAGAGGTTTGGTCTTATTTTGAATATTTTGGCTCTCAATGATGAATACATTCGCACTTGTTGCAAGGAACTGACTGAAATTTACCGAGAAGACTTGCAAGATACTTTTCCAGAAGAGTGTGTACAATTTAAGCACTTTCTCAAAAACACGTCCCATGCAGCTCTTTTTGAGTCAGTTATATCTGGAACAGACAAAGAAGAAAAAGAACAAAGTGAAAAGAGGAAAAAATTATATTCATATCTCCTTTGCATAATTACAGAAGGAAATCTGAGTAGCATTTTTTCTGAATATGGACATAATTTTAAGAATAATTCTGAGTATGGCAATGACAAACTGTTCCGGTGAACGGCCTTTTTCAACGATGAAACGCATCAAAAATCATTTGCGAAACTCAATGGGAGAAGAGAAGCTGAATGTCCTTACAATCATGGCCATCGAATCTGAAATAACTGAAAAGTTGAATTTCCAAGACATTTTTGAACAGTTCCGTAGAGCCAAGCAGCGCAGAAAGGTTATTACAGTTTGAACATTAGGTTTTTTAAAATAACCACGAATAAAATGACTTGTATTATGATTTTGATTAATTTCGTTTGGTTAAATTTAATTGTATTTAACTTAAATATATATAATGTTAAATACTAATAAAATTGTAAACTTTATTTGTGTGACTTTAGTAACAGTAAGGTCGTAAAGGTGTAAGTGTTGGTAGCGGTCAAATTGTGGTTAATAGATAGGGGGGGGGGGGGCTGGCCGTTTAACTGCCTAGGGGTGCGATATTTCCAAATGCGGCCCTGCTCGTCACGACGGAGGAAGACATAAGGAATTATTCCAACTGTAGACTACCGGTACCACAGAAGTAGCAATACATCTTATGTGAGGAAAGATGGTTTTGGATTGGTCAGTACCTTGTGCATTGATCCATATGCATCCATTGCACTGATCGTTTACGATTGTGGTACGATATGCGGTTTTCATCAGACGTGGCTATCCGAAGGAAAGAACCCAGCAAACCAGGCGACATTGGCCCGATGTTGGCATTTGGTCGCCGAAGGTGGGTTCGACGTTAGCGGGCGGGCTACGCCTCTATGCTACTCCGATGGTGGCCCAAAAATGGTCCGACGACCAAACGCCACTTATAGGTCGCGCCGAAATTCCCCCGACTACCAGTTGGTCAGCGTCGTCATTTGTCTTGTAACTGAACTGCCTTGCTGACTGGTGTCAACTCATGTGATACCTATATGTCCAACTTTTTCACCGTACCGGTAGCGTTGAGGTGCCAAATACCAGTGATATGGTGCACATAGTTTGTCATGGGCCAGCTTCGACGATATTCTTTAGAAGCTCATTTGAATCTGCTGTAGGTCCTTGGCTATAGTCCTCATTCTAGTGTGGTATTGCCAGAACGAAATTTCACATACCGCAGTCAATGGTGCATTCATTAGCCGTAACTTATCCAATGCGATGTTAAGGTTATTCGTCGCAAATCGTAAAGGATGTCCCAGCTTAAACTTATACAAGAAAACGAGTCGCAGTTCTATATTTTTCACTGACCATCTTGACACGACATTCTTCGACACTGGTACACCTACTGACAGACTGGATAACACAACTTGTCTTGTGGACAATGGACAAATAGCCAGTAGTGAGACTGTAGTGACTTCGGCGGACTTAGGTTTGTGATCCTGGGGACGTACGTACATTCGCACCCGAATTGTCAATATTATTACACTTTTGTAACGTGAATGTATTTGATGATTAACCAGGGAATATGTTCGCAATCTCGTATAATAAATAGCAAAACAATCAATTTCAAATTTGTGATGGACAGGAGAACATTATAAAAAAAATAACTGATTTTTAAAACATGTTGAATTGCTATTTTAATAGAATTCCCGGACGTGAAGAGGAAAAGGATGTGCATAGAAGAATGACATTCCGAAAGAAGGTTGAAGTCGTATGCTATGCTGCGAAAGAGATAAGTTTTGTGCCGTGAGATTTAGAAGTGACGGGGTGGTGCGCGAGACTACAAAACAAGTTTAATTGTCATAAAGAGTGGCATGTCTAGCAGAAATGCAATCTTGGAGAAGTTATCAGTTTCACGCTTGGCGGAATTTTCTTAGAAATTCTGGTAACCATAGCAACATTTTGTTTTCTGCTCATCATTTGAACAATTCCAAACAGTATATTTCATATGTTCTAAAACTTGGGTTACAAATCGTTGTAGCATGTTTGCAAAAATTGTAGCATTACAACTTCCCAACTTATTAATCGCCTGTTTGGGAATCGATCCCTAAATTCTAGCTGATACTTCTATAAATGTTGCAAAGCAAGGAGGATTTTAGAAAAGATGTTTACAATATATTTAAAATGAATGTATTATTTTTACGTACCGACATTGTAGACCTTCACTCCTGCAAGAGCATTTCCCTCCACATGTAATGAAACAGAATCATTTTTCGTGAAACATCTTGTTCAAATAATGCAAAACCTTTCCTCATATTACCTTATACAGCTTCAACCTTCCAAATTTTATCTTCCTTGAGTCGAAGAAATCTGTTACTATGAAAGAAAAAGAAACAAGAAGTCCGGGTCATTATCAGCTCTTCTCAGAGCCACTAATTCCTAGAAAAGTCTAGTTTAACTTTCTTTTCTAAAGAGTAGATAATCAAATGCACCCTCACGAACCAATTTATCATAACGTCTCCTCATCCATAATGCTAAGTACTCAAGAAAGATGTAACTAATTTTAAATTACCATAAAACTTTTAATAAATGATATTAATACACAATTTATCTTAATTTAAAGTCAAACTCATCAAGTTTTTAGATACATTCGACTTCGACACCATTTGTCATTCGGGCAATCTGTAAATGGTAAGTTCCAACCATGTGCTTCCTAAATTATTGGTGTTAATTGTATGAATGCTTAAATAATTTTCTTCTTTATGCCTGTAACTGAAACAAGGGTAATGAATCTTACCCTTGATAAATTCTCATAAGAAAATCAAAGGAATTAAATCAGGTGAACATGGTGGCCATGAAATGGAATCACCACCCTTGATTTGGTCACTTGTTATCAAGATAAAACCTCATTCAAAAGGCTAATGAGATGCACGACCGTTCTGTTGGAAAATAATCTGTTTTAGTTATGATGCATATGAGGATACACATACACCCCAAACATGACCAAGTACTTATCAATTTCCACCCTCTTTGTCAAAGAAAGCGGGGCCAATAACACGGTCGACCATTATGCTACACCACACATTCAATTTCCGGTTGTCAATCTTCATACTGCAGTGTGCAATGCGTGTGTTTTAAGCTCACTACAATCGTCTCGGAATGTGTTTCTATTAACATTTCGACAATCTGTGCTTTCGTAGAAGGACTCACTGGCACTACAGTTCTCCACACACTTGGAGTTATTTCTTAGAACCTGTAAAGATACATCTTACATTAGTTTCGGGTCAAGAGTTATAATCATTTAAAATTAGTTTCACTTTTCTGCGAATACAGTTTTCCATGCAATGTTAAACGAATTGAATATAAAATGACTGAAAATTCTTGTCCTCGGAGATTACTCTTCCATTCCTTCGTTCACTCGGCAAAATCTATCTTTGATGCTTGGTGTTCTAGTAAATAAGAGGAGACGGGTGTCAGGGTAGTAACAATGTAACATTGTGAAGCGTGTAACGCCTCATGATATAGTGATTACACTTTTTTTTAGCTATATGATAGTAAATTAACTGATGAGGGGAGAAAAGTTGTTATTTTCTATCTTGAGACCTTATCATAGGTCTGAAGTTTAATAGGCAAGCAATCTATGAAATCTACTCTTTCGAACGAAAGATTTGATTTCTTGTTATTGGCACAGTTGCCAGTATGTGTATTTTTATAATATCCACCCGGATACTGAAAATTCGCTGAGGTCAGTAATAACACAGAGAATGGGATTGTGGGAAAGGAGCTAAGGGAAGGTAAACCCGAACAAAACCATATTGAAAGGAAGCAACTTCACCATTTCCATAGATTAAATGAGGACTAGATAATCCAGCGAGCCCCTAACAGGGATATCTGAGCGACAGTAGCGCTCCTGGTATCAGATAGAAGCAACAACAAACAAAACGAATCGATATTCAGTACTTCGCGGCATTCGCGCCGACATTTAAATGCACAAGGAATTTAGTTGTTGCCCGTTGATTGCAAGTCGAGTGCAATAATTACATTTAAAATCCCCAGTTATATGATAGTCAAACCCCAAATGTCACCATCTAGCATGTCTTAGTTAAGTCTAGAATCGGTTAAGCGCCCCCTTAATGAAAATATAAAATGTTAAAGAAAATAGTTTTAAAAAAACAAAACAAAGAAAAACCTATTATGTTTCAACGCAACGGGTCTCCTGTATATTTTTTCCCCGCACGCATGCGTGGCGTGGTTGTTAATTCCCTTGTTGCGAGAGACACTGTCAACGCATGGCTTTCCCTGATTGGCTGCGTTTCTCGCTAGCAGGTGCTGGCGATTACCATTGCTAGTATAGGAAGTTATTCCTCTATACTATCTATCCTTTTAGACCATTTCCACCCTCGAGTTGAAGATGATAAGGTTCAGAGATGGACAGAGGGTGTTTACCTTTTACTGCGAGGTCGTACAGCTGACAATTCGGTACCGTTAAACCACGTCTAGAAACAGTAAAACTGATTCTATGGATTCCCCTGGGGGAAACATTCCGGGGGTAATCTAGTATCCTATTCGGTTCTCCGACTAGGGACTGCTTCAGGAGGCTCCGAGAACTGGTTTAAGATAGACCTTATACTAAACGGGCGCTCTTCAGGCGGTGGCGTGTGAGACTGAGAAGTACCGTCATCAGGGTTGAAGTCGATCAGGGTGGGGTGAAGTCGATCATTACTAAATGTTGGGATTTTGCATTCTAATCACTTTGCGGTTGCGTGAAACTATGTTATTACCTTAGTACTAATGGTCCTACCATTGTTTCACGTAACCACGAAGTGATCAGAGTGGAAAATCACAGCATTTAATAATGACCGACTTCGCCCCACCCTGATCGACTTCACCACTTATGACGGTACTGTATGGACATATTAACGATAGAAGAAATCCGGTGGGACGGTCCTGATAGCTTTCATCAGGGCAAATACACTTGCAGCTACAGAGGAACTCAGTAAAATAAATTCGGAACATGATTCCTCATTAGGAACAGTATTCTTCCCGTAGTTCAGAATATAGATTTTGTGAACGATAGATTATACTACGTTACGACACGTGCTCGATGATGCGACGCTATTTTATTAAGTACCCATGATCCCAGCGAGGAAGCCAATGATAGCGATGAAGATACCTTTCACGATGTTAGAAAGGTTGTTGGAACGATTACTTAAGCAGAACACGAAAATTGTGCTGGGGGATTTTGAGAGCAAAGGTAGATAGGGATAAATTTTAGACCTACTCTATAGGGAAATCAAGTCTTCACAAAGTCAGCAACAACAGTGGTTTAAGAAGACCGATAACATTTACAATTTCGAAAACCCTACTAGTATAGAGAGCACGTACTTTGAACACAACTACATATTAATATCTCCGTAAGGCAAAACACACAAGCAGATTGATCATGTATTGATAGACAAAGTCATACCAACATAATGGACTTTATGGCTTAGAGACTATCGAAATGTGTCTCTGACCATCAATTAGTGATCACTGATCATCACAAAAGTTAAGAAAAAGTTATAAGTTGTGGACAGAGAAAGCAAAGGATAAAAAGAACTGTAATTTCAAATAAAAAGCAGAGATAATCCGAGCATAAAAGCAGATTACTAATTTTATTTCAAATAGGTTCAAAATCTTAGCAGCCTCGAATGAATATAGATTTCATTAGTGATGAAATAAATGTGAATAAGGAGTGGGAGGCAATTCGTGAAACAGTGAAGGGTTCAACCTAAGAACGTGTAGATGAGAAGAAACGAGGAAAAAACAAGCCTAGGTTTGATGAAGAATGCATTAAGCTCCATGAAGGTGTAAACAAGCAAGACAGCGACGGCTAAACAAATAAAACGAAGTAAATGCAAATCACTACAGTAAGGCGAAACGTAACGACACACGTGGATTTAACAACAAAACGCAAAAATATTAGACACAGAAAATTCAGAAGATAGAGGAAAACGGGAAGACATATAATATATCTATACAAAGGGATAAATTCGTTAAGTAAAGATTACCAGCCGAAACTTGGGGTGATTAAAAATGAACGTGGCAGATCTTCAAGCAGATTCGACTAAGGTTCTCGATGTGTGTAAAAATTATTTCGACAAGCTTCTCAATGTACACACCGGGGGAAAACAGAGGAATGTGACATCTGTGCAGAGGAACTGTTGATACCCGAACCTAGCAAGATCGAGGTAAGAATTTCAATAAAAAAAATGGTTAATCTTAATTTCCATCGTTTCCGGAAGAGAATAACACTTCATATCACTTGCGTCACTGCTGCACATTCTTAATCTGAGTAGGAGGATTAGAACGGAAAGATAGGTTATGTGCTTGAGTTTTACAGATTTATTTAAAGAAAACCCGAAGTCTGAGTTTCATATAACTTACGAAGTTTGAATGGCGCTTAGTGATTTCGAGAATATGTATTTATAAAGTGTCATTCCGCTGGCCATCATTTTATCTACTCAGGTTCTTCCCCACTGACATGGTAAGTGAATAGCAAAAGAAATCACGATGAATTTATGCAAGCTGTTAAAAAGAAAAATTCCTTCTGAAAATAAAGTCGAATATGTTAAAAATACAGATGTTACTGCTGTAGAATGAGCAAATATTTTTAAGTTAGTTAAATAACAGAAGTAAAAGAAGAAGGAGAGACAAATATATAAAAGGGATTCTGTGCTAATTTTCTACAATGTTCGTTGTAACGTATCCATTTTGGGAGTCTTCCCTCCTCCATTCGTTCCAGATGTCCCATCCATCGTATCCGTTGCGCCTTTATGAACCTTACGCCATCTTCTACTCTCATATTCTTCTATTTCTTTTTGGTTCTATATCTCCAATCTTTGTTCTCTCTAATTGGTTCGATGATTTTTGCTATTATTTTCCGTTCGAATATTCCAAGTTTTCTTCATCCTCTTTCGTAAGTTTACGTACTTCTGCATTGTATGTAACATTTTAAGTTTTGTTTGTTTACTTATGTTTTTATTTTTTAGTATTTGTGTATTAGCATGGTATGTTTTGTTTCCAGCTAAGATTCTTTCCTTAATCGTTCTAGTTATCTCGTTCCTATATTGTCTATTGTCATTCCTAAACATTTTAATTGATCTACGTACGCTCTCTAAAGATTTGTTCCCTATCACCATCCCCTTTTTGATTCGTGCACTATTCTCTGACCGTATCTCCATGTATTTTGTTTTCCTAATATCTACTTGTAGTCCTAGTAGATTAGCTACAACTATAATAATTCCAAAAATTTAGTTACATTAACAAGTGCCCGTGACTTAAAAATATCTACATTTCTAGGCAGGAGACCAAGATGTGAAAAGTTTTATGTCATACAACACAAATGCACTTTGTAGTTTGCTAAATTTAGTATCATTTTTTTTTAATTTTCTTTGTTGGTAGTTAGTAATTTAAATAACGTCCTAACTCCTTTGAAGTAGATGCAATTTGTTCAATAATTTTGTCATAATCAAAGTTAAATGATCAAAGTTAAATGTTGTACAAGAGAACGAAGTCCTCGAGCAAGTCTTGTTCAAGGGAAAATCCTATCGATTTTTGAAGATCTTCATGATGGAGAACATTCTTTCGCAAGATACTTGGGTGCATGAAAGAGTCAAAATATATTTGTACGCCACGTACAACGATGGATACATTGGACCGTAGAGATTTAGTTCACAAAGTAATTGTAACGCGCACGACAGGCGTCTTTTGCACTTTCTTCCAGCTTTACTTAACAGTTCTTCATCATTTGTGTCATCCTTGCTTTTCTCCTTATCCTCGCTCTATTCATCGGATCCTTCATCTTCTATATCCGCTCCTCTAGATTTGCCCTGGTTTGCTTCTTTGGTGGTATCGTTAGACCTAGTCACCATAATGTCAGGAAAACTGAAGCAGTTCTTTTCGAATATCTTCTTTCTTCACTTCGAAATAATAAACTTGAATATCCATAGCGTCTTCAGATAACTCTTGCAACAAATTGATTTCGTTAAAACGTGATGCATGTAGCCAAGCAATTTCTTTTAATATGTCATCATCTCCAACGGCCTGAGAGTTCTCATGTTCATTAGCAGATGAAAAAATTCGAGCGAAAACGTTTACGACTATACGTAGAGAACAAAGAAGGATAAAATTAAACTCTTCCACAACCTGAAGGGAGGATGGTTTTATTTGATAGAATTAACATGATTTTTATTTTGGAAGCAAGACATAGTAACTTCTTTGTCTTCATGGATTCTATTCTTACTGATCCTTGGCTGAGTCACAGGGTGTATTGTGATTACAATTACAGTGTTTGGGGGTTCAAAGTAGACACAAAACTAAACAAAATAGTTTTTGTGTACACAAGCGTCGAAAATGGTGTCCTTTTCGAGTTATAAGCGTGGGAAAATCCAGAAAACTGAACTTTAATAGCGCAAAGACAAATGAGAATGCTGCCACAAGAGGCGTGGACAATTTCAGAGAAAATCTGTATTTAAAAAGAAAACTTCAAGACAGGACTTTGTGTAGAGAATCCCACAAAGGAAGTCTAGGACTCCAGAACAGTTTGTATTTTGAGAAGGACAGAGTTTATTGAGCTCTTGCGAAGTTTCTCCAGTTTAGATTCTGCATTTTTTGAAAATACAGGCATGATTTTCGCTGACATGACATTGTCCACACCGCTTGTTCTAACAGTATTAGTCTTTGCGCTATTAAGTGCTTCAAATTTCAGGTTTCATATGGTTTCTTCCAGTGTTCGATTTGTTATAATTTACGAAAGGGTTGGGGGCTAGAACTAGTGGTTGCTGGTAAGTTTCAACCTACTACCTGTTTGAGTAGAAATACAAATATTTTATCCCTGGTTGGCATGATATATTCGGAATCAACAACCGGGCATCAAATCTTCACACACCAGGGAAGTCCCCGGTATGCCCCCAACAAATCGAACACTGGTTTCTTCTAGAACAACTTAGTTCTAATCCAATTTAATATGCTTCATAGGAATAAGAAGTGTTCAATTTAACTTCAATTGAAGACCTCAATTGCAAAACATCCCAAGTCCACCTTTTTCTTATTTGCATTTTTCTTGTTCGTCGGTATCCATGTTTCAAGGGTTTTCCACTTGCATAAATATTACATCCTAATCCCACCACAGAAACCCTTTTTAATACAGAATAATTTTCACTGAATAGGATAACATACGAAGACCTTGGACTGTTTTTCGTTCCTCCTGAAAATATATACTCCAGTGGACTTGGGATGTTTTCCAATTCAGGTCTTCAATTTCTATTTAGATCCTAACCAAGGTGGTCAGCTACTGGGAACCACGGCTTAATATGTGACCCAAACCACTATGTTTAATTATTCCGTGGGACTTTAATGCCGAAGCACACGCAAAAATGGATAAATTAGTTTTCAGATGTCGAAAAACTACTTAAGTACAATATCAATTATAAAAAAGTTGTTCTATCTTTAAATTGTAAAATTAAAAAAAAAAATGTTTCTGTGCAAAATACAGGAAAGAGGATAAATAAAGTGGCATCATTACTTATAATGAAAACACTCCCTCCTTTGACTTTTAAAAAAGTATCCATGGGAACATTTTACGCAACCTAGCATTAGAAGATGTTCAAACTTCAAAGAATCTATCTAGTATTAATGTAAAATTTTCAAACAAAATATTTTCCCTAGAAATAGGCACTTCCGTCTTTATCATGTTGGCCCACCTGGCTACTTTTCACCATGTTGGCCCACCCGGCGATTGCAGGGTAGCAGGGTGGGCCAGTGCCCATGCCCCTTCCGG
>JAGDQP010032022.1:0-13995 GCA_022664845.1 Lepisma saccharinum
AGATATTATGATTTTATGATAAGGTAAGCAAGAGCACCCATGCTTTCTTTTTCCGATTCATAAAATTATTCTATTTTTGCTTTTTAGTTCATTTTTCTTTGCTTAAAAAAGCGTGTTTTTAAAAAAATCCTTTTTTAAATTTATTTTTTCTATATTAAGAGCTTCGCACACACAAATCCTAAAGTGTTCTGCAACCAGTCAAAACCCAACTTCGTTGCAGGCTAGCATTGATTTTAGGATAAAGAAGTCCATATTAAGTAATAATGATTTTTTAAATTAATTACAGTTAACTGGATTATTCTGTCGTATATCTAATGATTGAATAAGGTAAGTCCGTTTTTTTTTCTGCCTCCAATAACTCGAATAATTATGCAGGTAGAGTATGTTTTTCTACACGAAATTAGGAAGGGACTTTTAGTAACCACAACTCCAGCTGTTAGTCAAGCCTTGTCTAGATGCGCGTGATCACAGGTTCCAGTTCCTAAGGAGTCCATTGAACAAAGTGGTTCGGAACACACTTTACCAAAAGCTGTAGGTCCGTCCTTAGAAGCTTACCACAAAGAAAGAAAGATACTAGTCAGCGTTACAAATAACAGCAATCAAATGTTGAGTGTTCAACATTACGTAGAGAACACCTATTTCAATTATAAGACATGAAATGACTTCAAGTACATCCTATAAAGATTCAATTTTTACTATACTAAAATATTCAAACATTCCAACTGACGATTGAAATAACAGGAATGATCGATTGGAATTTAAAGTTCGAATATTTTAATATAGTAACATTTGAATCTTTAAAGGGATGTACTAGAATAAATTTCAACCCATATAATATAAAATTATAATAGTGGTTCTCTATATAATGTTGAAAACCAAACATTTGGTTGTTCTTATTTGGTCTTGGTGAGCAATTTTTTTTGCAGCTCGTTTTGGACGTAACCTAGCGGTCGTGGCAGTGATTCCGCCAGACCGCCCCTGTGAGGGGATGTTTACCCCACGAAGTCTCGACAACACTCCCCCAACTTAAAATTTTTTTGCTGTGAAAAATCGATAGAAACCGTACAAAACTTCATTCACACCCTCCCAAGTTTGATTTTACACCCTCCCCAAACTGAAAATCCTGGCTGAAACCCTGGACCGTGGCACAGTGTTCACTTAGCATTCGGGAGACCCTGGGATCGATCTCAGTGGCCGACCATCCTGACTGAGGTTTTGCCAGGGTTTTCCCTCAGTAGCGCCAGGCAAATGTCGGGATAGTACCTAAAATAGGGCCTAGCCGTCTACCTTCCAGAATCCTCTCTCCCCCATATCACGATCTGAGCCTCAGATGTGTAAAGGCCTTAAAATAAATTCAAAGTCGTTTTGGTCGTTAATAATAATTCAACAAAGAACAACGTCTAATTTTGCTGCCGGACAGATTTTCCAGGGCTTTCCTCACGTTCCCCAAATATCGGGCTGACCTCTACCAGCCTCTTTCTTTAATGCAATATACATAGTAAACGAGACGGTCGGCAGTCTTGGGTTATTGTAAAGGCCATAAACATAAAGATTTTGAAACAACGTTTACTTTTTCTTCGTACCTTCGTTCTCTGTTTGCATCTCTTTTGATTTCCTCTCATCAAACACTTTTTTTTACGTCAGTCTTCGTACTTACGTCATTTCCGGAAATCCTGCTTTCTTATTTACTCCTCTTAGTACGTCAATCTCAGAAACTATTTCAATAGAATATCTTCTTTTATTTATTTAGTTCTCTGTGTACTCCCTTGCCGGTCTTGGAATCTATAAAATTTCGTCAATTGCGTCAACAAAACTTTCTTTTATACCTTTTTTTCCCTTTGTGCTTCTCTAAGAGCTAATTTTAATTGTAATTTTTTATCATGGTCATACTATTACTGTGAGGTGAAGTCTATTTTAAGGATTTTTGACGATTGTATCCTTCATTCTTTTCTTTTCTTTACCTCTAGTAAGTGACGTTTCAATGGAAATATTTGTGTTTGTTCATACAAACTCTATCTAAAGTGTTTAAACATGGGTGTGCCATTTTATGATAAGGAAAGTTATGTACAGTCCTTATTTTGCAAATTAAACATTTCTCACGCCATCTATTGAAAGAGAATATGAATCACATAAAAGTATACAGTATACTTCCCAATCTGGCAAGATGATTACTTACTGCGAAATAAGAATAAAAGTTATCTTCCACCAATGACTTCTATCTAAAAGCTATACTGAACTGACTGACTGTTGCAATTGAAAATTTCAAGAATTTATTAAGCCAGGGAGTGGAGAGGACACGTAATCCCTTTGGTCCACTTCCAGATCAAATTTTCGATTCCAAGTTAGTTTTTTTACGCTTGATATCGCTGTGCGGCCTATTTAAATTTGTGTCTTAATTCTTGCCAAAAACGAAAAAGTTATTTCCAGTGTTTTCTATTATATGCAGAGTACGGTATATTATTATATCAATAACTTTGGAATTGACTTAAATAAAATATAAAAAACGGACCGCACAACGATAAGAAGCGCATAAAACTGAGTTAGAACTGATAATTTGATACACATTGGATTAGACTGGAAGTATACCAACAAGTTTAAATATCTGCTCTGGCACTAAACAATCATTCTAATATCTTTACGTAGAACTCGATGTATTCCACATAGGCTAATATTGACTTAGTTATCGAGATACAGGGCTCCAATTTCGATATTTGTAAATGAAAATTAATATTTCGCGATAAATCACAAGTAACGCATTAAAATAAAACTAAGTTCTTGTGAGCTGATTTGCATAGAGTAGATACATTGAACTCAATGTAACGATACTGGAGTGATCGAATAGTGTCGAAAGATCACATCAGAGATAAGGCAGCACAGGGATAACAAGCTAAAATAATAGAGTTAGAACTGGCAATTTGGTCCATATTGGTTTAGACTGAAAGTGGACGATCGATATTAACTATCGCCTTCGCTTCTTGGCTTCATTATATTCATGAATTTTTTTATGGCATTGATCAGTTCAGTATCGCTTGTAGATAGAGGTCAATGGAATAGATATTAGATGATAAAATGTGATATCTTCGGGTTACAAGTGGTGCTAATCTGACGTGAACTGATATCTTTTACAAATGACAATTAGTCTGGTTCTTGTATATTTGCAAGGATATTCTAATAGAGGATCTGCTTATAGCTATCACATGCCCAGCGAAAGAGTGAAGCCAAAAAACAACTGAGCATCGACCAAGACGGCACACCTGATTGGTTAGCAGACAACTACAGAGCTTGCGGCCATCTTTGTTATTCGGAAACAATGTTTTTGATTGGAGTAAACGTGGAGAAAGGGACGGGACTAAACTGTGACGTATGGCTTCATGTTCTTGGCGACATCTCATATCCTCTATTAGAACATCCTTGGATATTTCATATTTCCTAGTGATGATGAGCATCCTATACGAAATCCTATACGATTTAGTGTGTTGCACAGAATTCACAAGCTGCTAAATAGGCCTTGTTTTAATGATATTTAAGTGAAAATGGCCGAAAACTGGTGATGTGGTCGACGACCGCTGCCCTCAGCCTATCACACATGTCGACTTACCGGAAACACTATTGTTTATTTGTAAACCATGGTGCTGGGTCTCAAAGAATCAGGGCGAGGGACGTAGCTAGGCTGCGGCAACCGGGTTAGGGCCCACGGGCAGCACAGGAGTCCCCCTCGACTCTGTCGTGAATATACGGAAAACGTAAAT
Source organism: Lepisma saccharinum (assembly GCA_022664845.1). Taxonomy (NCBI): domain Eukaryota; kingdom Metazoa; phylum Arthropoda; class Insecta; order Zygentoma; family Lepismatidae; genus Lepisma; species Lepisma saccharinum. The sequence goes on from JAGDQP010032022.1 coordinate 3,750, forward strand.
GCGAAATTGAGTCCGTCAGAAAAACTATTTTTGGGAAAATGAAAAAATAAAATAAACCGTGGTAGTGATACGTTACTGGTGGTGTAAGAATGGAGATTTGTCACCTCCCTGCTCGACACGTGATGTGGATGTTTTTCGATCAAGACTGTCCCGATGAAGATCAAGCTTAGGAAAATCACAGACGTATAAAACAGTTTGCTGATCTGTTACTGATAAAACACAGTACGTACTTTAGCGTCTAGTTACCCTCATGTGTGTACTGCTTGTTTTATGTACCTAACAATACCTGTAACAGCTGCAAAGGCAGAGAGATGCTTTTCCAAGCTAAAACTCATAAAAACTATTTACGTACTTCAATAAGTTAGAAACGATTTTCTGGCTTGGTACTGCTTTCAATCAAAAACGAGAGGACAAAACAATTAAATTTTTGAAAAAATAATTAATGTTTTTTTCTGACAAAAAAAGCAAGAAAACGTCCTTTAAATAAATTGAAAGCCCCTATTGTTTATTTAATGACAATAATTCTGATATTATACTTATCTTTGCAGGTTGTATTTTGAGTTTACAACTATTTGCTTCTACCACAATGTAGCCTAATATTGGGTGATTTATATCATTACCATTAAGTTCCTTCATTCAGCCTTCTTTGTAGTCAATTATTGTTCAATGATATACATTATAGCCACAATACTTTCTTTTGTTGATTTTTATGTTATGGCAGTGGCGGCTCGTGACAAACAATAAGTAAAGTACTACCAAAACGTTTCTACTATCTTTGTTCGTTAACATTTATTCTAGGATTTCTGGGCTTAGACAAGATACTGATAATGCCACTATCCGATCTTAGATGATGTTGCCTGACTTTCTGGCCCAATTCATACTTATTAATGCCTATTTAGTTAAAAGGATATCAAAATAATAAGTGAAGTTGAACTTCGACAACTTCAGCTAATGAGCCGCCACTGTGTTATGGATGATAATACTTTATATATTGCACAGACTGAAAAATATTTGTAATTTTAAATTGATTCCGTATGTTTCATTTGTATCTTTAACATTGTGCACATTAATTATTTATGTTAAAGGGGAAAGTTTTTTTTTTTTTCAAAGAAGGTGGTGTTTCCATTAAAACTTCAAATAAAGAATGAAAACTTCTACAAAGCGTTATTTCATCCTGTTTGAAAAGTTTAATCAATTTGGAAAAAGCTTAAAAAATCTTATATTCAAATTATAGTATTTGGTTTATTTCTTTGTATTAATTTCCCAGGAGGCTTATATCATTTCCTTCCGCCTGGTTAAAAAAATACAATTTAGATAACAATGTACAACTTAAAAAATATATAATTAGGTCTATTAAAAGTAGTGGTATGAGCCTATGTAACTCAAAAAGGTACTGCCCATCGCTCATGTACGTCTTGTACATTATTGTTATTTATATGTCTAAAATAAGAAAAAGTAATTTTATGATCTACTTTTTAATGGTCGGGGTGGGTGGGAAGGCGATGGTAAATCTCTGCCCCATAGCCCCGCTGGGCCTAATTACACCCTGATCAGGGCGCGAAATATTACATTTTGAATGCCTCCCTAATTTCATAATAATGATGCATATGACATGAGTGTTTTGGCTGGAAACAGATCTATGAACCTCTATTTTTTTTGGTCGAAGTGAACCTGGTGATTTATTATTATCTAACATAGGATAAAGATGAAGACCTAATGGATGAACGTACTGTTTGAAATGGGCTTCGAGCCACTTGACTGTCTCCCCACCGGTTATCGAAACCGAGTTCCCTTTATCTCAACAGAGAGCGTTACCACTCAGCCATCGATACTATAGTACTGTTAACGTTGTGCTCGCTTCTTTAGAAGAAATATAAAAACTGAAACAAAACTGTTGAGGAATAAGTTCTGGTCTTACATACTTCCGTGCCAGGGCAAGAAATCTCAGGAAACAAAAGAACTATTTATTCTTTACGCATTACAAATAACTATAAATACATTTTCCCAGCCGCATTGTTCTATTAGCTTCATTGATATTTTCTTCAGTCTCGACCTTGAACTCTCATGCAGTGACGTGCACAAAATATATGATACACTTGTTCATGGAGGATATAAAGAAAGAATAAAAATAATGAAATGTTCTACACTGTAAAAAAAAAAAATAATTAACTTACTGAACTCTATTTGTACACAGCTACTCTAACTCTGAACTTTATTTGTATCTACTCTAAAATTGCCTTAGTTTCGTACACAATTTTTTTTACAAAATATGTTTAAGACGAGTCTGAAATAAAGACTTTCCAAAGGGAGATTTTTTTCACTTCTTGGGCAGAAGGTTGACAATTTAAAATGCACAGAAGAGCTCAAAGGTTGACCATTTTAAAGTGCACAGAAGGGATCAAAAGCTGACCGTTTACATTGCACAGAAAGGATTAACGGTTGGCCATTTACAATGCACAGAAGAAAGAAAAGGTTGACCATTTAAAATCCACAGAAGAGATCAAGGTTGACTAATTTTAGATAGGTAACATCAGACGAGAACATCTTTATAGGTTTTCGAGGGGGCTCTTCAGTTACATCAGGCGGCTGTCCTATTATTTCCCTAGCTAGTCGCTGCCTTTCTGGTAGAGTGCTCGCCGAGGGCCGTCATCTCTCCAACTCATGAAGGACCTAGGCTCATAGTGCTACTTAGCCCATAATTCTAAATGAAAGCTAAAAACTCTTGGTTAACGTGCATAGCTGTTCGCGCGCATATTTTAACGAAACAGTTCGAGTGAAAGTTAGAAATGGAAGGGAGCCGATCCACCAATAAAAAAAAAATGTTACTGACGCTTTTTACTCAGTCCCTATTTAGCATCCAGTACGAAAACATAAAGGAATAAGCCAATAAGACAATTACTTTAAGTACTTCTTTTCTGTGACAAGGTCTATGCCACAAATTCTTTGTTCTTAGAATTTTTGATACGACGTCGACAAGTAAAAGTGGGAATTTGTGCTTCTTTCGCCTTCATTTCTTGTTCTTCTTCTTCTAAGAATGAACAACAACACAAATTTGCAAGTCACGTTGTGCTTCGGTAATAGTCTGTGTGTGAATGTGGTTTAGTAGGTAAAGTAGGCTTAAGAACAGTGAGAGGAAGAGAGATTTAATGAATTCACGAAACGAAATGAGCGGAAAATATAGAGGCCTCCTCACACACATACAGTCAGCACAAGAGAACGTAGACCTTCGTTTTAACACCCATCCCCCCACCCACATTAAATGAGTACTATATATTTGTAGTAACGCCTACTGTCCCTCCAGGCAACCATCACATCAGTGACAGAAGAGGTTCAGCTCAAGAGAAAGGCAGAGAGACCTCTGTTGAAGAAAAATGCGTTCTTCTGCATAAATGGTTTCACTCATCTCGTATCAACTAGTCTCGGGTTCGATTCCCGACCGGTTAGTGTGGGTTCGGTAAAAGTACTCTCCTGGTAGGCTAACTGTTCGTCGTGTAAATAATTGCACGAAGTACAGTGGGGTGTCTTGCACTACAGTGGTGGCTACCGTAACTCAACTCAGGATACCTTCTTAACAAGTACAGTATAATGCTTCTTCAGTTTACATTCAACTCTGCTATTAATTACATGCATTTATGTAGATACTAGACTTGAGTCCCTAATTGTGATGACCACAAATCCATCGGAACGCATTAACTAAGAGAAACCAACTTTTACAGGGCAATGCACCATAAATTAACCAAAGACTGATTAGCTGTGGGACTGGGTGCTGTGACATTTACACATGAAATCACCGTAATTTCTGAAGTGGTAATTGAATTTTAACCTCGCTTCAGAAATTCGGGTCATTGACTTTCTTGGTTTGGAAGCTGCATTACTATTAGATTAGCTTACTATGATCTACGGTAGGCTACGAGGTAGATAACGTACTATATAACACGTTTCGAGCAATATATATACTTAGTTCTTTTGGCAGTTTCTTTCAACTTAAATTAAATCTTCTTCGCGTGATATTTGTGGTTTTCATTAACATCTCTTGCTAAGCATCAGCAGTAACACTGCTCAACAATGAATTTCCTGCATGATATTTGATCCGTGACTAAACACCTAGTATATTTGGAACACTCCAGTTTCAAATCCGCTGATAAGTTTTGAATATCACGTATGTATTTTGCACAAGGTTATGTTACACTATATTCAAAGCGTTTCTTCGCATGTTGAAACGTTCCACTGAAAGCTTGATGTAACTAGCATGTTAGCGATTGGCTTATTTCCGACCAATCCCTGTCTAGTGACTCTTGCCTTCTCTCCCCTCTCGTTCTTCAGTTGCATCTACGCATAGAAGTCTTGGAATGTGATATAATTATATTGTAGTGCACATGCACGTTGTTAAAATTGGTGCAAAGTGAATACGCCTCCAACAAAGAAGAAGTGATAGATAAGAAACTTCCAAATATTTTCTTCTTATGTATATTTGCGGCCTCTATATCATCCACAAACAATCGTTGAGGAGAGACTTCACAAAGATATGAAAGAAATAGAAAGAACACATCAACACGAATTGGATGTTCCAATGGTAGCTTCTTACTTACGATAATGCATGAGAAACTCCATGATCATAATCATAAACGCAAGGCAGCCAATAACTGGAAGGGAAAACCTACGGCCATAAGTTTTAAGTATTCCACCAGACATGTTTTTTCCAATATTTTCGTAGCAGTTTTGGTATTATTTGTATCATTATTTTATGTATGATTCGGTATTAAATCATGTTGTACTGTCAGAAAACCTTACGTGATACGGAAAATGGAAAACAGATTTGAATTTTAATACACTCGAACTAGTCACCTATCATACCTGGGACAGTAGATTTTTTTATCTTGCAGATTTGTGTTATCGCCCACATATTAATTCTGTTTAAAAAAAATTGGTAGCATCAAGAAAGCGACTCTATCATCATATCCAATAATTTTCAAGACTAATACTAGTCGATTGTCCTGTCTTTGTCGGCGATGAATACAAGTTAACATAAATAGGCCTATATTTCAAGAAAGAATGTCTTCTAGTAACATAGTATTTTTTAAATTAAATTATGTTTAGGAACCAACTAGCCGGCTATACCTATACCCGTTACATACCATCCTCCAGCTTATACCATAGCTGCTTGTGAGATCCATAAATATGAATTAAGTAACATATTAAATGCAACGTCCCTGAAAAAAGAATTACGATTGCCCAAATAACAATTCCACACTTTACACGGAATTTCAGCGACACTTACCAGTACATTGTCCAAAAGACTTTAGATGCTATTCTGAAATGAATACAATTATTGTTTCTCCTGGAATTATATGTATTGCTAGTGATACTAGGCGTCCTTCCTTCTTTACGTCTCTTCTTTTTCTGCTCTACCACCTAACTTATATCAATAATTACAAATAATTCTCAAAGTTAACTTACAATACCTAAGAGTATTTAGAAAGAATTACTGAGCATATATACTTAGAATACCCCTAGCATGTGTGCTCATGCTGGCCATTAAGATATTCGCAAGATATTTTAATCGTACTTCAAGAATATCCTAGGAATGTCCCAGTATTCATATGGCGACATTCCTAGCATATCCCTGAAAAAACAACAACAAAAAGTGTTGTGTGGGAGGCGATAATACATGAACTTACTGAAACACCGTTCTGTGCTCAAACATATCAAGATGCCTCTTTGAGATTAGCGGACTGAATTATTCATGTCAAAATAATACGACACCAGTATAAAAGCAGGTGTTATTGAAGCCTTTTCTTGAGTAACAATAGTATCTTAACTCAACAAGTAATGCCATATTATTTCCATGGCGATTATTAATCTTCATAAGAACTAAATATTTGATTTTAGTCGCCATTAACCAGAAAAAATAATAAAAAAGAAACCTAGGCACGTGTGATTTAATGTTCAAGATGAGTATTCGAAAGATATTAAAAGGGATGGCTTCTGAAGATGTGACTGTTAAACTGGAAGCCATATCTGAAGCAAGAACACTATCCAGCAGAAGGATTCGGATAATCAATGATGAACTCATACGAAAAGGAGTTATGAAGAAATCTGTTCAATTATTGTCGTGTGAGCAATTCTCAATTCAAGTTGAAGCCATTAAAATCCTGCTAAATTTAACTGCTGGCACACCACAACAATCAAGAAGTGTTGTAGATGCCGGAGCGATTCCTCTCCTTCTTCAACTCCTGCCCGAGTGTGACGAGGTTACAGGCGAAATTATTCTTCTGATCTTTTTGAATATTGCTAATAATGGCTTTGGGCAATTAATTTTAAAATCTGGAGCTCTCCCTGATTTATTAAGATTCGTTGATTACGAAAGTTCCAGTATTCATACGGTGCAAGCTCTTCGAGCCCTGGAGATAATTTCGAAGTTGGAGAATCATCCAGATGTTTTTGCAACAATGATGATATGTTTGCCGCAGTTAAACCAATTACTTGACATCCAGGAGGATACTGAACTAATCATATTAACAACTCGTACAATTTTAAACATTGCAGGACACGTTGCAGATCAGAAAGAAGGGATTCAAGAATTTCTGGATGTAGGTTTGGCGTGTAAATTAGTGGCACTACTTGATATCGATTATAGTAAAATTCTTGCGATCGCTTTGGATATTCTTGCTTCTATGTTACGCGGAACTAATTCTCAGATTGATTCGTTAATTAAGGCTGGCTGTTTGTCTCCTCTTGCTAGACTACTAAGATACCAAGATATTAACATCAAACGCGCCTCAGCTTTCATTATAGCAGATATTTGTGATGGGACTGAAGATCAAATTCAAGCAGTTATAACGCCAGGAGCCTTCACACCTTTAATTGAATTTTTACTTGCTGATGATGCAAGTTGTCAGAAGGCAGCTGTAGTGGCTGTTATGTACGTAGCGTTTCATGGCAATGAAGATCAAATATCAACACTTTGTCAAATGAATGTTCTAGAATCGTTATCCCATTTACTGTTATCAGACGACGTGGAAATTGTGCAATTCATTTTGAATATTCTTCATGAATTCTTAGTCGCGGCAGATAAACTTGGCAGAGGACAATGGATGGTCTTGAAGATTGATGAATCAGGTTGCTTGCAAAACTTAAAACGCCTTCAGAATCACTTCAATGCAGATATTTACCAATTTGCAAATAACATGATAGATTGTTTCTTTTCTGAAGATTTTCCTCTTTTTCCAAATTGGTGAAGATGTTAACTTTACAACAACGTTACGTCATGGCCATCTGCAGGATTAATTGCATTTACTTTAAGAAGTGTTTTTATTTACTTGTCGTAGAAATTACTAAAAGAAAAAAAATCCTGAAAACAAAATGACAGCGATAATAATTTTGGTTACTTTTGACAAAATTCGGTTATCGTGAACCTAGAAGGAAATAATCCATTTAATACCCCAAGGAAAGTATATTAGGGGTTTGCTGAACGGTATAAAATCAACTTGTACAAACTGTTTCTGTGGCAATAAATCTTTAATCATACCATCTAATTTGTCTCTGTTAATTTCTTCTGTTGTTTATAAGTTTAAAGCCGGTACATCCTCAGAGAAGGGTAGGGAAATATCTGGTAGATATTGTGGGTACCGGAAATATTCAGAGGCGGACTAAAACCATTAGTGTTGCCTTACAGTTAGTAGAGAGATCTACAATGGTTAGAGGAAGATAACCCCGAAAACAATCATGATGAAGTAAAGCAGTTTCACCGTTACTACTCGGAGGATAAAGGCGAATAACATTGGCAAGACTTAGAGATAGACAGAGCTGGGCATCTTGCAGGTTTAACTTTACCGTAATGTCATAGAGCCGACGTACCTACTCTCTAAGTCACGCCAAGAAAACGTATCAAAGTTTGTTCTATGGTTTCTCTTGAAGTAAAACATTATTCCGGAGGTAAACTAGTCCCCCATTCGGTTCTCCGAGTGGAGACTGCTTCGGAGGACTCCAGAAAGACATTAGGAAAAGGAACGTACGCCGAAACAACGCTCTCTCGGCAGTGCAGAAAATAGAATTGACGAATAAAACGGTCCTGCGTTACGGTACATACTTGGTGAGGCAACACTCTTTTAATAAATGTCCATATTTCGACAGAAAATGCTGTTGATAACGACAAAAGATACATTTGATGATGAGCTAGAAATATTGTTTGACCGATTAACCGAACTATAACACGAAAATAGTGTTGGAGGGGGTTTGGAACGCAAAGGTAGATCGGGAACAAAGTTTTAGACCCTACTACAGACAAAGCAAGTCTTCACGAAGTCAAGAACAAAAATAGTTTAAGACTAATAACTTTCGCAATTGAAGGGTACTGTACAGGGAAAGAAGGAGCGATGTCCAAGAAAGGAGATTTCTCGTAAAACGCATTTTGAACTCTTTCATTTACTCTCTTGTATTTCATATTCTAAAAACCGCAATAGCTTGTGGATTATTTCCGCTTTTGGATTGGAACTATCATAGCGGTTACCTGTCATTGTGTTATTACGAGTGCAAACTCATTTTTAACGGATTTCACCCACACTTCTATCCCTGTACTCTTCAATTTCGAAAAACCAAATAGTAAAGAACACGTACTTTGAGAACAATAAATATAAAATACACATAGACATCTATGGATGGGACGCAACCAGACCTTGCGCGTATTAGTAGATAGACTAAGATATACTAACATAATGAACGTTAAGGCCTGCATTGGAGCGGAAGGAGACACCGACCATTAGTTAGTGATCACAAGAGTGAGGGAAAAATTGTGCATCGCGAACAGGGAAAGCAAAGAATCAAATCGACTGAAATTTGAAGTAAGAGTATTAGATACTCCGAGTGTAAAAACAGATAACTAATCGAAATCTCAAATAACTTTCAAATTTTAGCAAAATCGTGTAATAATAATAGTAATGATAACAGTAGTAATGAAATTAATGTGAACAGGGAGTGGAAGTACCACAGTATCACTCGTGGTACTGTGAAGCCACAGTGAAAGAACGCATAGGCCTGAAGAAGACGCTTAAACAAGCCTTGGTTTGATTAAGAATGCTTTTTAAGCTTCATGAGAAACGAAAACAAACGAGGCAGCGATGGCTAAGCGATAAAACCGAAATACAAACCACTAAGTTAACGCGAAATGTAACGTCACACACACAGGAATTTGGAAACAAAAAAGCGAGAGCACCTGAGGCAGAAAATTCAGGAGATAAAAGGGGATACCACCCTAGGCTAGGAATTATAAAACGTGAATGTGGAGATCTTGTAACGGATCGAATTAGAATTATCGATATATGGAAAAGATATTTCGGCAAGCTTCTTAATATACACTACGAAAAACAAATGAAGATTAGAAATTGAACTACTGAAGCGTGGATACACAAACCTATCGAGATTGAAGTAGACATTGCAATAAAGAAATTGAAAAAAATCCTAGGCAACAGGATTGACATCCCAGCCGAATGAGACAATTCTTAGAGAAGAAATGGAATACAACGGGACAGTACATCAGTTATTTATTAGTTTTAAGAAAGCGTACGTTTTTTTAAAAAAATGAAAACCCGTAAACGTTCTAGTACAATATCCTGGTGCAATTCGAAAGAGAAATATGATCAGGTAGTGAGGATATGTCAGTTTTGAGCATTCTCAGCAGATTGAATCAACGTGGTCTTGCCCCTACTACTCTTCAGTATCTGAACAACGGACTCTAAATATTAAAGACGACAAAAAGGGGAATGAAACTTAGAAGGGAATGTTATAGATGCACTACAAAATAACACAACTGCACTAGTAGACGCTTGCGAGAAGATAGGTCTACAGGTGAATGTGAAGAAAACAAAGTATTCGATAACGAGTCGTATCGTAAGCAATAGAAAGAAATAAAGTTCGTCTGAGGCCTCTAAAAGCACCACCATCAATAAATGTAACATACATCTGGGAAAGCGAAGTTCGCCTGAACATGACGTAAAGCTAAAGCTAATGCTGTAACTGTATATTATCAAATAAAAACTTTGACAGATAATTCTACAAATGGTTGTGGTATCCTAATAACCTTACTCGGCAAACTTAATACCAAGTGACTTATTTGTAACTTCTCGAAGCTAAAAATGGAACATTTCATTAATTACCAGCGAACATGTATATCGGGAGTGGCCAGTCTGTATAACATTTGTCTGTGAATCGAAGATAAAGAAGATTGATTCTATTTTGTTTTTACAAGAAA
>JAGDQP010032023.1:0-15442 GCA_022664845.1 Lepisma saccharinum
GGCACTAAAAGTGATCTCGAAACGAAGTGTAATTAATGTGAAGTACAGCAAATATGAACTTAATGTGTACAAAATTTGCACCATGGGCCTAATGCTAATAATAAGATACATTAATCACACTGAAAACTCTTTTTTTTTCGGTGAGTTAACATAAAATTCACATGCGTTGACATAAAGTTCATTTTTGGTGAATTTTTTGTGTCAGGATATTTTCAGTGCAATGACAGTTGTCGGCCACGATCAATGATTTGGGTGGAGGGTCGGTTTTGTAAACCAAGCACCTATGCCATCTAAGTTGACATCTGTCATCTTCACTTCAGTATTTTTATTGAATCCATATTTTGGCCTTCCACTTCCTTTGATTAGCTCAAGAATTCTTTCGTCGTTGGCAGATTTTAAAGAAAATAGCGAAAAAAAGAATTGAAGACAAAGAAGGTAATAAAGACATAAAACTTACGGTTTCTTTCCGTCTCCAAATTTCTCCGTTCTTTCGGTTGGAAAGACGTTGTCTGACCCTTGTCTGACCCTCTGAGTCATGGTCTTTGCCTTTGGACAAGAATTTTTTTTTTTTTCAAAATTGGAAAGTTTTTCTCTCTTCCTCTGGTTGCTCATCTTTGCAGTTTTATTTCTGATTCAATCTAACGTCTGGATCATGTATTGCCGTGAAGTGCGGTGGTAACTCTAATAAAATTTCTCAAGTATTTACTTTCATTCAAGTTTCAACATCAACGATAATTCATTTGCGGTATCATGTGTTGTGTGGTGTTATCAGTTTATTAGTCCATCTTGTGCTGCTAATCTAGCTTTGAATTTACCTTATTGCTACTTTTGCGTGTTCTCCATTGAGATTATTTATAACATAACTAATGAGTCTCTGTTACTAGCTTAGTGATAATGCGTATTTAATAATGAATACCGTAAAGTCTAAATTTTTAAGCGGTGCGTGCTCAGAAACGAAAATTAGCTCGCGAACGGGAGGAAGCTGCTAAGAAGTTGCCCGAAATTTCAGCTTTCTTTAAAAGTGAGGAACGTCGTAAGTTCAAGTAAGATCTCGTCTAGTGACAAAGATGTGATAATAACTCAAAATCTCAGTGACAATACAAAGTCTGGTGATAGTGCATCTTGCAGCAATTTAACAGTGAAATACACATTTTCTATATTTGTTTGAAAGTAAGGTTGATGCTGTTGATGTACTAAGTTTTTCAGACGACTTTGTGAGTTTATGTGCAGTCAATTTCTTTGCTAATTGAAAGGTGGAAATGCCAGACGTTCCAAGTGCCAAATATGACATTTTACAGAAACTGAATAGATTTAGCTTGACATAACGTATGCCTTCCAACATATTAATGTGATTGTATTCACCTCTTATTGATTGATTTGGCACCTGAAACAAGGATGGTGACATGCGGGTAAGCACATCGAACATGCTTATCGACAAAAATATTTTTTTAAATTGCACTTAGAACGTTTGGCATTTCCGCGTTTCAATCTTCTTGAACATTTCTCTTTCGCCAAGGGGCGCAAGGAAGCAATGCCGCGATGATTCCAAATGTTAGAAATGAGATATTTTGTACCCTTCTTTTTCTGATTTTATTGTTTCACTGAGAATATAATTAAAATAGATGTTATCTTAGAGTAGTAGGTTACTCCTTTAATCTTGAGAGGGAAGAAAGAGGACAACCAATGTTGAAATGTATTTTTATGTTGTATGAACAAAATCTTAAATGGCAAGCCTTTAAACCACGTCATATTTGGGGCGGAGATTTCATTGTCAAGCTTTGTCAGATTTTCAAATAAATAAACGTTAAGTCTCGGCCTGTTCATTTACATACTAAGAAAGCCATGCAGTTTCTTGAGCAATGGTACACTGTGCTGCACATTATATACATAGCAAGACATTTTGAAACAGATTTATGATCGTCATATTTTTTAATAAACTTGTTATCTTCAATAACTCTTCGTGGAACGTGTAACAAAGGGCGCCTATTCTGGTTTGTCGCGGGCGAGGCACACGTCCTTAGTTACGCTACTGCACCTGATTATCAAAAATGCATGTTCCAAAATTGTGCAAGGGATTCCTCAAAGAAAATAGAGAAATCCCAGAAATTTTCTGAAGTAAAGATGGGTTAAAATGAGCATGAATGGGACAGCTTTCCACCAACAAACAATAATCCGTTTGCGGGAAGTAGGTATCTCTTAACGGTTATCTTTCACACAACTATTAAAAAAAAATGGTTGCATGACAAAAACGAGTAGTTTCCATAAATTTCAACACGTGTTTGGTGTATTCATTTGCAACCCGTTTATATGTCGATTATTACGTTTAACATATCTACTCATACGGTAAGTGGGTTTTCGTGCTTATTTCGTCCCATTTTAACTCCCAGATAATCTCTCGAAATCCCACATTTCCTTTGGGGAATCCCGTGCGCATCCATTTCACAATTTTGGAATATGCATTTTTGCATAGACCTGGTTTGAAGTCTTTGAGGGTATCATGCCACCTCAGTTCTAATAGTATTGGAAATATCAAGCTATGAAGTTCATTTTCCTGTGTTTTCGGCAGCCTATAGCGCCGAATTGGAGCATTTGTTTCCACTCGGGGGGGGGGGGGGGGTCTATAATTTTTGTCTGATTTTGATATCAGGAATCTCCTGAGGTAGGTTTGTCGGAGTTATTTTGCAACACCCAGTATATCCTGTGAATTTGTTTATAGATATTATCTTTTCACGAAGAAAACCGAACTTCCATAATTAAATGTAATCAAGCAACTGAAAACTACGAATCGAAACGATAAGCTTATATTTGTAATGAATCCAAAAAAGGTTCCGGTCCAATTCAACACCTGATTTAATGTTAATTTAGTTTCTTGAACATTTTCTACTGTTTTTGTGTTAACAACGTTTCAGAATTAATGGGTTGGTTTGATCGAAATGCCCGCAGCAGGTGCGCCATATCCAAAGTAAAAAATTGAAAACTACATTACCTGCTTAATGAAAGTAGTTGCCGTCTTGTTGCCACCACTCACCCAACGATTGGATTCTGTGGCGAAAGACATCTTGAATCTGGGAAGTGCAGAAACTCTAAACTGCATGTTGCACCACCCGATCATCAGGGAAGATCATCCTTGCGATGAAGAGATTGAGATTCCGAAAAAGGTGGTAGTCAGTGGGAGAGAGATCAGGGGAATACAGAGGGTGAGGAAGGCTTTCATACTGCAACTCATGGAGATCCTGCACCGTTTTTTACTGGATGCTTACGGCTAAACTTGTACATTTCATAGAGTTCAGCACTGTAACGATCTGCAGTGATGGTTTCACCTAGTCTGAGAAACGCATGATGTACTACTCCCACCTTAGACCACCATACCAGCAAAAATACCTTCCGTGGTTATAGAGGTGGTTTAGAACACCATCCTGGAGGTTGATCACGATCCAAATATATTCCTGGCGATTTAGGATTGTCACATTTTACATCTGAAATGACAATCCCATGCAGAAAACCACTTACTCCTTGCACACAGAGAACAGCACCTCTAGACGACGATTCCTCTTGATCGCTATCAACTTATGTGACACCAATGAGTCCAAATTTTTCAACTTTCCGATCGCACGGAGCCGCCGACTGACAGTGATAAGGTGTATGCCTAACTCAACTATAGTAGCACCAAAACTTTTTCCGAGGGTCCCCTTCCACAGTGTTCCTGAGCAACTCATCCGAACATGATGTTGGTCGGTGCTTAGGATGCTCATTTTGCAATGTTTAACTGGAATGCAATTTGACAAACCAACGTCGAATGATACGTTCACTCGCAATTCCAGTTTCAAATGCATTGTTCATCTTTCTTTCTGCTTGTTGTGCAGAATGCACCGGTTTGAATTCGTAAAGGAAAATCACTCGCAATTGTGTATCCTCCAAGGTGCACTTTCATACAACCCTGCTCAAACAACACCCTGCTTCCTGACTATTTGAGTACCTCAGCCTGTTTGTGACGTCAGATGAGTGACAAAGCGTTCATTTAATTCGCGTCAACTCAATAGAATAAACTCAGTCAAAAGGTGGATTTTTGCAGTTTTACTTACATTGTTCTCTTCGTTGTGTTGCCTTGCACTGGTTTCGAAATCGGATTCTCCCGTAGCACAATGCCTCGGTTGCCTGTCTAGCAATGATAAGGCCCCAGATACAAATTCCATTCACACTGTTGAAGAAAAGAACTTTCAGTGTTGTGAGGAAAATGCCTGAAGACGGAAATACATTTGCCGGCCGGGTGGTCGAGCGGTCTGCGGCGGTAGGCCATCGGCTCGAAGGTCCCGGGTTCGATTCCCGGCAGGGGCATGGGTGTGGATTTTTACTGGCTGTAAATGGGCGAATCGTGACGGGCCGAAGTTCAAAGTTACTAGACTGGCCCATACAAAAATAAAGTTAACCAAAGTTTTTACGGAAGTACATTTGACTTCGGAAACTTCATGTAACATAATAAAAAAAAAATCATAATAATAATGGATAATATCCAACAATCTATATTAAAATGAACGTATTTTCTTAAAGACTGATTGAAATATTCGAAGAAGTGAATATGTTTTGAGTTTGTGTGATCAACGTATGAAATTCTTTTGATAACAATTACAGAAAAATATGTTTGAACTAGAGATGGGTTTGCGATACTTTCGATCCCTCGATACAACCGATACTTGTAAAGTATCGATATTGGTCGATACATCAACTAATGGGGTGGATACTGTTTCGATACGTTTATATTTTTAGCCTAATATCTTTTTTCTGAAAATAATCCCACGGAAGAACGTTAGGTCTATAACTACTTAAAGCTTCTAGAATTAGAATCTTATTTATGGCCTTTATGCATCGATAACAGAGTTAAATATAATAGGAAAGCAATACGCTTACATTTTAAATTTAAATAATGTACGTATTATTTAATACATTGAAAGGCATTGTGAAAACATGTATGGATTTTTAAATATCAAGTATCAAAGGATAGAAATAGGTATAGGGAGTATCGGGAAATCCTGGTAGAGTACTGAATGAAAGCATTCGTACACACACACAAAGAATCAAGACAGAAAAATGTGTTCTGTTTCAACCAAGTGTTCTCTTTTATCCTCCCATCCTATATTTGTTTTTCTTTCGCACTCAGTTTGCGTTTTGTTGAAGAAAGAAATAAGCAGCTTAACAAAAATTAAAACTATTTTTTTCTCTCTGATTATAAAATACTGGGAGCGACTAAAAGATTCTGGAGTATTAAAAAAAAATACTTTGAAGAAAGTTTCCTGTTCTCATATGTTGGGGAGAATATGACTGAAAATAAAAGATCAATTTGTAATTATCCTTCGGTTCTTTGACGTCTCGCATGGTCTCTTCTGCAATAATAAAGAAGAACCTCAAATTTCAGGGACAGCCGTGGAATTCACTCTTTATTGTCAATTTCCCTGTCCCTTGGCTTAGGGTTCCAGTATCCTCCCCAGATATACAGATACCCACATACCGTTATAAAATAAGAAGATGCACAATTTGTACTATCGGTAATTTGTCCGTGAAAAAAAGAGGGAAAAGAACGGATCAATGTCGGATAAAATGCGGATTTTATGAAGTTTGAAACTACAAAACAACCGCTAGCCCATCCTTTAGAAACATCATATAATAATACTTGGTTTCCTAAGATTTTCAGAGTGGCAGTGTGGTAGTGACAGAGCGAGCGAGCGAAAGAGAGAGATACAGAGTTAAAGCAATTTGCCTTGCCTAAGTGTCTATGAAAGAAGTAATAATTTAACAGTTTTAATTTTTTAAAAAGACAACTTCTACTCTTCTGTAAATCAAAATTATAAAGAACTGCATACATCAGAACTCGGTTATAACTGCATGCAAGGGACTTGAAAAATTGTGTCCTTATAATCTAATGTAAATTGTAACCGAGGTTCATACAGTTATGGCGAATATGTTATTTTTTAATTGGAAATTGTATGGTCTTTAGGCATCTAAGGCTCAGATTGGAATAGGAGAGGGAAAAGGATTCGGGAAGGTATCGGGTAGGGTTTATGTTAAAGGTGTTACCCGACATTTGCCTGGTGTGACTGAGGAATTATCTTGGGAAAGGATGATTGGCCGCTGGGATCGAACCCACGACCTCCCGAATACTACGCCAGCGCTCTACCACTTTTTTTTTATTTTTATTTATTACTGCAAAATACATAATACAGTGCGTTAAATTTTGAACAAAGTGCACTTAGAACATTGCCTCGAAACTTATAGTGTGCAAGTGCAAGTGATATTAATATACAATTTGGAATAACAATAGTATATACCACATTGACCACTGAATTTTACATTGTTATCTGACTTATTTTCTTATTCCCAAGTTAACAGTTCTTACTCAAGGGAACAAGACTGTACTAAATTATTTCATTTTTATGTTACAGCTCTTATATAATGTGCGTATTGTTTTGTTCTTTCTTGCACAGGTAATGTGAAGAACCGAGCCTGTATTTGATAGACATATTCCTCCACAGTAATTTGCTGTCTTTCTATTAAGAGTATTTGTAAAGTTTGAGCCGTAAACCACGTCAGGAATTTACGACGAGTTGGAGGGAAATATTTAAACTCTGGGTATATTACAAATTGTATATGCTTTTGATGGTGATACTTATCTCTCGTAATACGGTCTAAAATTTGTATATATTTGTTCCATATACTATCTAAGTTTACACATTGAGTGATTCTATGATACAGGGTGTCCATTCGTTGACATTTAGTGCATTTGGCATCAACATTTATACCTTTTTCATAATGGATCGCTTTACAATTTAATATGTTATATATTGTTTGAAAATATACATTGTGCAACCTCGGATCTCTAGTTAAATCTTTTAAGTTTGTCCATACTATGTCCCATTGAATGTGGGGATACTGTAGTGCATATTGAGATGTTGTATATTCATTTTTTTTCAATAGGAATTGATACAATTCGCGAACGTTCATATCCACGATACGAATTTGATCAATTAATGCATGTGCAATTATGAGGAATATATCTGATAAGTATGGAATTTTTTTGTACCAATTTTGTATGTTTATTGGTGTAGTAATAGAAATTTCTTCCAGTAACGAACGATATACGCATTTTGCCAGAGAGGGATGCGAAGATCGTAACATTACAATGGTTTGATGTAGTCGCAACGCGTCACCCTGCAACTTTATGTGTTTTAAATGTAGCCCACCTTGTGACGTAGGGAGGTATAGTGTGGACCTTGCCACCTTCAGTACATGCCCTCTCCATATGAAATAGCCTATGAATTTATTTAATTGTGCAAATGTTATACTAGAAAGGGGAAAAAGTTGTAGCAAGTATATCCATTTACTTACTATAAAACAGTTTACAAACCTCACCCGAGATATTAAAAATTCAAAACAATTTTGGTATTTTGTTAATTCATGTACTGTGACTCCCAACAATCTTCGTTCATTGGCCTTGATTGTATCCTTAAATTGTCTGTAGAAATCAATGCCTAATATTTTAATGTGGTTTACTATATTCCCAAGACCTTCATATTGTTGCTCGTATTCTGGATTTAAAACCATTATTTTGGTTTTTGTTTTATTCACTTGGATACCTGAAAACCGTCCGTAAACTTCTACTACTTTAGTTATATTTATTACATCCTGCCGTGAAGTAACTACTAGACTGACGTCATCTATGTAAACTGCACTTTTAAAGTTTATGTTCTGTAGATGTAGACCTGATATTTTTGCTTCCATTTGGAATATTAAAGGAGTTACACACAAACTAAAGAAGATACTAGAAATAGGATTTCCTTGCTCCAGACCATTGGTCATTAGAAAAGGTTTTAAATTTCTCCTATTTATACGCATCGACATTTTCCTAATTCTTTGCAATAATGTTATGACATTTAGGAATTTAGTGGGGAAATTAAATTGTCGCAAAGTGGCTCGTAAAAAATTTGTATTTATTTTATCAAATGCGTTTTGCATATCAGCAATCATAATTGCATAGGGTTTCTGTAATCCTTGAGCACATCTGATGTACTCTCTTATGTGCAAAAGCATGGTAGTGGCATCCATTCTACCGGAAATTCCCCCCTGTGCGTCAGACATAATTTCAGAAGTAGTTAGTGTTACTCGCTTGGCCAGAATTTTATACAAAATTTTTAAATCACAGTTCAATAACGAAATCAATCTATATTTATTCGCTTCACCGTTAGTTTGATGTTTACCAACCAAAACACCTCTCATAAAACAAAAGTTTTCCTCACATTTGAGATTGTTCCAAATATAGTTGTATACCGTTTGTAGAATTGGAATCAATAGTTGTTTAAAAGAGGTATACATCATCGGGGAAAGCCCGTCAGGACCTCCGGACGATGTTACTTTTAAACTTTCTATAGCATCTTGTATTTCGTTTTTGGTGATCTGTTCTGCTAATATGTGCCTTGATTGTTCTGAAATTTTGGGCAGATCAGGATCGAAATTATATTTACTATACATATTGATCGGTGAGTTAAATAAACTCAAATAATTATTATAAACAGCTGAATATATGTTTTCTTTTTCATGCAAGTTACCTGTCTTATCCATGAAAACATTAATGATTTTCTTTTCGCCATTTTTTCTTTCATTTTGGATATGAAAATTCGTTGGTTTTTCTAGTATTCCGATTTGAGGAAGGCGACTTCTCACTATAGTTCCTATATATAACTTCTTATGCAAATTACAAAGAATAGTTTTTATTCTTTTTATACGAACTAATACTTTTTCACCTTGGGCTACTTGTGCATTGTATTCATTTAATAATTTATAATAATATTCTATCAATGTTTTTGTATTGTGACTTTTTTCTTTTCCATATGTTTTGGATATATAACTAATTTTACGCTTCAACCTTTCCCACCACAGTGTCGGATTGGTTTTACATAAAGTTTTTCGAACTTCTTCTTGTAGTAATTTTTGAAATATGTCTATGAACTCTGGTTCAGTAAATATGGATGAATTTTGGTACCACACATAGTCACTTCGTAAATGGGGATGTATTTCATGGTCCATTACCATAAGTACTGCATTGTGGTCTGATATGGCCATCGGGTGAACATTAACTCTTTTTAGTTCACCTTGTAAGGTTTTCGGTAAATATATGTGATCTATACGGGAGCTTCCTGTACTATATATATATGTCGGCATATATTCATTAGGATGTAATGTTTGACAAGTATCAATTAAGTTAAACGTTTGCGTTAGTCTAATTAACTCTAAACTAATATTATCCGCATGACTAGAATCTTCGGCGCGACGGGTGGCATTTGTATCCATACATACTATTGTGTGCAAAGGACTGAGTCTTTGAAGTTCTAATGCTATATCATCCCTAAAAAAATTTCTCTCTCTGTTTTGAGATTGTTCCCAGAAGGTAGATGAGCACACATAATTACCAGGTCATTTATTTTACCTGTTATCATCTTTCCAGATGGATGCAAATACACGTCGCGGAAGATTAAGTCGCCTCTAACTGCTATAGCAGTATGGCTATTTTGTCTGTAGATAAACGAAGAGTATAAATTATAATTATTTAGTTTTAAACCCTGCGCTGAGACCTCCTGAAAGCAAGCCACGTGCACTTGATGAAAAGTCAAAAACTGTTGTAATATTTGGATTTTGTGCGTGAGTTGCGTGTTACAAAGGTTAAATGTTAAGACCTTTAAGATCATAACAAACAATGGCACTAAGTTACCTTGTTTTAATACTTTCATTTTGATCACCCTGTATATGCAACTCAAACACAATTAAAATATATTACCTTTTCTTACCACTTTTTGTTGTGTGCAAATTATTATATTTATTACACCCTTATAATTTGTCACTTTCCTTGTCTTCACTAAATATTTGTGTTTGGCTTAATCTTTCTTTTAGCGCCTGCAGTGACTCGGACCGAGTAACACGCTTTTCCTGTTCCACACTACTAGATGGGACGGAGCTTTTTTTTTATCACGCGACAATGCTTTTCTTCTTTTTCGTTTTGCACTTTTTGTAAGGGGGGCAGAAATAGAGGAGAAGTTTCCGTCAGTATGTGTCAAGGACACGCTTGTTTCACTAGATGAATCCAATGAAGAAGAATCAATGAATGAGTCACGTTCAGGAAGCCTAGAAGACTGCGCTGCCACTGATTCCTGTATCTCTGTCGATACACCGTTTGCACTATTGGTAGTTTGACCTTCCTTGTTCTGAGGAATAAAAGCCTCAGGCAGAGTTGAGAGTCTGTTTGTGTTGTCTTCTGTTTTGCCAGAAGCATCAACTACAGTTTGCGTTACCACTTGTGTTGCTTCTTTTAACTGTGATTCTGGAAGCCTGGCTGCATTACGTAAATCACTAGTTTGTCGAGGAGCAACTAAGTTCGGGAAATCTGCAAATGAAAGTAAGATAGGGGATTCTTTTCGATTTAATGCATTGCTCTTTGCATTCACACACTGATGTTTTTCGTCACATAATTCAGAACACACGTCACATATTTCCTGATGAAAAGTTAGAAAAATTTGAAGATTTATGCCTAACGTGTTCAAAAATAGGGGCAGTTTCCTGTGTAATTTACTGAATGTTATTATTATTTTTCCATTGTATATTTTAAAACGATGAGATTGAGAGAACGAGAGTTGTGAAACGCCTGTTACAACACCAAATTGTTGAAATATTTTGACTACCTGATCGCTACTTACTTCTAATGGTAAGGGAAAAACAACAGCCTGAAATGTATTATTTGTTTCTAATTGCACTGGTAATTCTTGCAATATGCCACCATCTTCATACACTAATTTACCTTGGCACGACCGTATAGCTGCTTCTGCTATATCCAAAGATTTACATTTAATATAACACAGTTTCTTGTAATTACAAAAGTCAATGGATTCCAACTGAGCTTCTTCTAAGTTGCATTGTTCCGCAATTACTTCATGAAAAGCCACTGTGTTAATTTTGTTTGTCAAGCTTCTGAGATTAATACGTACTGTATTTTTACGAACTATTACTGTGTTCATTCTGTATTCTTATCAATCAAAAGGCTAAACACTCACCACACAAAACACGGAGTCAAAGCCAACACACTCCAACACACGGAGCACGAAACAAACACGTCTTGCTTGAGCAAGCTCAAGCAGCGATGCACCACTGAACTACGTCGGCTCGGTGATAAACAGAACCTGTCAAATGCCATTTTGCCATGTTTTGTCCTAACGTTCTGATCTTCTTGAAACTTCGTATGTAGGCGATTTGTGGAGTCCAGCATATTTCCCACATAATTTAAAAAGCCATAAAAGCTATATTGTGTCTGTTACCGCGATAAAAAAACATGTTTCCGAATAAAAGCAATATTTTAAAGCAATTTCCAAGAGATATTCTGCAAAGTAAGCAACTCGTGTTGTATACATTTCCCCTAATTTTTGTTTCTTTTCCATTTCGGATAAATATCATTTCCTTCAGCGCAAGCATTTCGAATAAATATAATTTCTTTTAGCGCAACTTAAAAGATGGGGATAAGAATTACGCACAACACTAAAACCGTACCACTAGTTTAAAAGTAAGATAGTTGAAAAATTCAATTTCTTATGGTGCTATGCACCATCACATAATCAGGGCGATTCTCTGGAGAGTGGTCATTTTTAGTCCCGTGCGTAACGTTTAATTTTTGTATGTAACTCAAAGTTGGTCGTTTTGAGTGTGTTACTCCATTTTAACTATGCACTAATAATTTCCCCGTAACTTTGACATACGTTTTTCATTTTCTTTGGATATTTTCATTTTTAGAAAGCAGTTTGTTGTACAAATGTCCCGTGCGTAACGCGAGAATCGCCCATTAAGAGATAAAATGTTATTCTTGGATCTAGTAGAATTTGTAAAAGCCTTAAGCACTGCAATTAAATGGGAAAATAAAAGCTATATATAAAAGCCATTGTTTTTAATAGAAGCGATATATAAAAGCCATATTTTTAATTTTTAAGAGCCATTTTGTTATGCTTTATTTCAAGAAAATAAGAGCTATATTTTGACGGGCTCTGGTGATAAATGTTAATACCACAGAATACATGACACTATAGCCAAGGTATCGTTATAACCGAGGTACACTGCATTTAAGATCAAATTATACAAAATTATTGTTAGTATTTAAGATAGAAAAGGATAATGCTCATTTCCTAGGGTCGTTTTCCAGATTTCGCAACCATCAAATACATTACCGGCAAAATAACTGTTATGCATATTTTCAATTTCAAATTTCGTAATTTTATTTGCGAGGATAGGAGCCTCTGGAGTGAATAGAGACATGAGTTTCCTGATGCTAAACGACCTTTTATATTTTCTTGAGCTCGTTCTTGCTTAATACGTATGCTCCCAATCATTAAAATTCGAGCAGTGGTAACATAAGCATAGATCTGGTGACCTGGTTTGAAACTTAACCAGAATGATCCGTCACAGCTCTGCTTCCTATCACATTTCCCTTACTTTACCGTGCGTGCGCTATAGGTGCCTAAAGCCATAAATTAAAATGAAATGTAGCAAGTATAATATTTAAAGTTGTGGGCCGCTGTGGATAAGTGATAGAGCGCTCAACTCTGGTGAAGGGGGTCCAGAGCTGGAACCGAGTCACATTTGGTAATCAAGTGACCCGGTCTGACCCGAATATAGTGAGGCGAAGACCCGTTGATGCGTTCCGAAACTTAAACCTAATGATCCACGCTAAAAAAGAGTATGGTTACAGTAACCATATAACGCGATTTTTTATAGTTAATTTTGGGGCAGCAATACCATAAGTTCTAAATACTATACAAGTATTGTTCATCGTGTACTGTCATTAGACAATACATATAGTTAGGTGTATTGACATAATTACAATGCTCTTAACAATATTGTATGGTCAAATTCTTGTTTCTAGTTAAATTAACAAGATATTTTGTAGAATTATACTTAATTATACAATACTGCATAGTTGAATTAACTATTGGGAATCATGTCTGACCATACTGTATAATTACACATAAACTATACAAATATTGCTAGATATTGACTATATTGCATTGCTGTCGTGACAATATGTATAGCTAAAAGGCCTCCGGACAGAGTAGAATATATTTCAACATAATATTAAGAAAATACAAATTTCTTCTTACTTTCCTTCTTAGCGAAGTTTGGCTTCACTATTAGTATTCAACTATTACGTTATACACATTGGAGATATAAACTTTAGCAAATACACTGTGACTGAAACGTCCTTCATTACATTCAAGATTAATATCATCCGAATAAATCATTAGCAGTAATCGTTGGTTACAATTCAGAATCCAGAATTATCACTATTCTTGTCGTCTGGTGTTCAGAAATGGTAGCTATTGCAGCGTCATCTCTTGAGCACCGTTTAATCACATGATCACATCATTACTGCACATTCTGTAATTACTTCACACGACGTAAAATCGTACAATACATATTCTTCGTAATCATAACAAGAATACTCATGTCATAATTTAACATGAGGCCATAAGTCCTTCGTCGCCCTTAGCTACATTTTTCTAATTCCTCTCGATTCGAACAAACAATATGGCTTCCAAGCGCAGAGAGTCCCAACAAAAGAAATATTGTAATATTAACTACACTTTCGTCATTTTCTGCGCATGCGCATCAAACAATCATGCAGTATGGTTCGAAGAGCACAAAATATATTGTCAAACTTGTAGGTCATAAAGGAATATGGTAATATCAACCATACGTATGATTTTCCCAGCAATATAAAACTTAACTGTACTTGTTTAGGAATTCCAATTATACAACAACGCGAGATATAGTCAACTTTGCACAATAGTATCGTTACCGTAGCACAATTATTATGGTTACGATAACTATAAAAATTAACAATACAGTTTAGCAGTGCAAGTATAGTTGGATTTACCAGGGCTATTTTTAGTGTCCGATTGACCCAATTGAACCGATTCGAAACTTCACTCGTAAGACTCGGTCTGAAGCTTTGACACGATTGCCCATGCCTTGACCCAATGGCTCAGGACCAGTCTTGACCGAAATTACCGAACTGAGTTAAGTCGGCGATTCCATGATCGAACCTTCATCCAACTGACCATGTGGCAATATCGTGGCCTGGCGACCGGTGTTGTTTCTGTAATTAGAACCAATCCATATTATAAGGTTAGATTCTTGAGAAGGGAGTTATGTATGGGGACTTCATATTTAAGAGTTTTATAGGACTTTAATGGTTTCAGCCTATCTAAAACTTCAAACTCAATATTCTTTCTGAATAACATTCCCGAGAGAGTATTTGCACACCCCTGGATCATTATTGTTCTTTCCTTGTATATGAGACTATTTGCATGTACTTTTACTATCGTTACAAATATTTCGGTGTCGTGTTTTTGTACTCTAAAGAGTAACAGTTCTGCTCCCGGTCACTGCAGATTAAACAACTTTTCAAACGCAACACTGTATAATAACTTGATAGCTTGATGACGGCGCCAACAAATATGACGGATGTGTGAAGATAGCCTTCACAAGAGCCCCAGACTATACAATTTTGACTGTTGTTGCGTCCAATCGTTATGGATTTCTTACGGAGGAATATGGAATACATTATTCTCGTCAAGAAGTGAATGATAACATGATGACAGCGCCAGCAAATATGGCAGTTGTGTGAATTTATTTCCCAAGGGACCCAAACTATCCATTTTTCACCGTTGTTGTTTCCAATTGTTAGGGAGTTCTTAGGGAAAAATAGGGAGTACATTATTTTCATTAGGGAGTGAATGATAAGTTGGTGACGGCGCCAACAAAAATGATGGATATCTGAAGTTAGTCCCCACGAAAGGATGCTAAATATACAATTTTTGCCATTGTTTCTCCCAGTCGTTAGAGAGCTCTTAGGGAGGAATAGGTTGTAGTATTTTCGTCATGGAGTGAATGGTACGTTGGTGACGGCGGCGGCAAATATGACGACTGTCTGAAGTTATCCTTTCCAGGCGACCCAAATTATACAATTTTGGTCGTTTTTGCTCCCAATCGTTAGGCAGCTCTTAGGGAGAAAGAGGGAGTACATTATTTTGGTAAGGGAATGAATTATAACCTCCACAAGTAAGAGCCAGCCGAGTAGGGAGCCTTGTGATCTCAGGCGTTAAGCCAGTGACTTAAAGATCGCGGATTCGAGTGGATTTTTACTGGCATAGAGCCTTAGGAATATAATCGTAATGGGCCGAAATCAAAAGTTACTAGAATGGCCCATACAAAATACAATTTTACCAAAGTTTGTCCAAGTAGTGGGGTATGCGTAGTCGCCTCTCTCTCTCTCTCTCTCTCTCTCTCTCTCTCTCTATATATATATATATATATATATATATATATATATATACACACACACATACATATATATATATATATA